>ML808630.1:145177-184185 GCA_009831015.1 Picea engelmannii | reverse complement strand
AGAGAGAGAATGGGGTATATATAGGAAAAGAGAACAATGGTGGGTAATGGGGAAAAGAGAGGGAGGGAGATATAATGAAAAAGAGAGGGAGGGTTAGATGAAATAGAGAGAGGGAGGTGAGAGAGAGACAAGAGGAGGGAGGGAGGGATCCCACAAGAGAAAACTATATGGAGAGAGAGAGAGAGGGTAGAGGTATACAAGGGGATGAAGTAGAGAGAAAATAAGAGAAGAATAAAATTCAAGAGTGATATGGAAATAGATAGAGAGTGGGGGGGTAGAGAGAGAGGGAGGTAGAATGAGGGGAAGAGAGAAAGAGGAAGTGAGGGAGAGAGAAAGAGGGGAAGATAGAGAGTGAGAGTGAGACTAAAAATGAGGATATAGAGAGAGAGAGGTGGTATATGAGATAACAAGAGGATAGATAGTGGGAGGGAGGGAGGGAGAGAGGGAGGAGGGGGGTAGAGAGAGAGAGAGTGTGTGAGTGTGAGAGGGGTGATGGGTATTCTATATGTAATAATTCCCCTCAATTAAATTGTCAACCCGGGGTAAGTAAACTTAGAGTTGTGGCACAATATGAGCCAAGGAAGAAAGAAAATATAATGGAAAGATTGACTAGCTAACGAGATGGTTTACCCTAGGGATCAACACTCTTTTAAATTTCAATTCTAATTTTTAAAAAGATGAATTTTAAAATATATTTAAAGAAAATATTCTATGTAAAGCAACCTTTAACTAATGAGCTTCAATAAATTCTAGAACTATGAACTATTTGACATAAGTAGATTTAAACAATCTAGGACTATGAACTGTTTAATCTATCTCTAAATAAGCAAATAACAAGTAATCTATTTAATGTATCTATTAAATCTATCTTTGAATAAGAAAATAAAAATTAATCTACTTCTGATCTATTTGATCTATTTATTTAATCTACCTTTGAATGAACAAGCAAGTAATCTAGTAAGCAAATAATTTGTCAAAACTATCTTTACAAGTGAACTATATTCTTAAAGTAAAAACTCACAATTATTTCTATCTTGCAGATAATAAACACTAATCTACTTAATTGAAAGAAAGAATGTTGTGATAGTATTCAAATGTGATGATTTTGTCTATGGTAGAAAATGACATCACGATGGCATCTAACTACTAATTGCAATTCAAGTGGAATTAACCCAATGCTAACTTCTACAGAGAAATGAAAAGTATGGATAAGGCAGTCTATAGAAAGTTGTCAGACAACTGGCTTAGGTTGATGGATAGTTGGTATGGATTGTTCGTTGTCATTTATTTAAACCATTGGAGAGTGATATTGTATATTTATGTCAACCCTTAGTGATTGATTGCAACCCTTGGAGAAAGTCTGGTAGAGAATTCCTATAGCACAAAGGTTTGGGTAATGGACCCAAGTTTGTTTGATGTATAACAATATGAGTTTTAATACATTTGCAGGTAATACTATTCAATATGGTTAGTATATGTAATTCCATTTCTTATGGTATGTGGAACGCCGCATAACTCCTCACGGTTAGAGAGTTATGGCCATGTGAAGTTGGACAACCCAGGTTTGGGTAATGGACCCAAGTTTGTTTGATGGATAATGGTATGAGTTTTGATATATTTGCAGGTAATACTCTTCTATATGGATATTAAATTTCATTCCATTTCTGGTGGTATGTGGAACGTCACATAACTCCTCACGGTTAGAGAGTTATGGCCATGTGAAGTTGGAGAACCCTCATGAGTCATCTAGAAGCCCCAAAAGGTCAAAGTGGTTTGAGAGATTTTAGAAGGTAAATAATAAAGTGAATTGATGAGTATACTGTAATTCAAAGTGAATAAAAATGAAATTATTTAAATAATAAAGTTAATGGATAAATTACTAAGTTGACAAGTGGTTAGAAGTGGGTTAGTCCTAAAATAAGGAAATTGGGTTAAGATGGTTAAAAGGTAACCCCTTGAGGAAGCTACATGAAATTATAAATAAGAGGCAAAGATCTCTCATTTTAATCACACTTGAGCATATTGAATATCTACAAGTGACTGAGGTAACAAAATGATATATAAGCCAAATTTTAGAGGTAAGGTGAAGTAAATAGGTTGAAATTCAAGGGAGGATAAATTATTTTGATGATGCTTTCTAAGGTATGTTATTTACACGTCATCTCACCATTTTCACAATTTTTTTTTTCTAGAATGATTCAGACCGTGAAATTGGGAGGCCATTGAGGAAACATATCCAAGTAGTTGTGATAAAAATTTAAGCTTGTGGGTCAATGTATTTTTGGAGTTACACTCCATGGAAGATAGGGTTTGTGGATAGTCATGAAACTAGTCTAAAACATGGGTTTTGGGTAAAAACATCATAACTTCTTCATAACAGATCCAAATTTAGTAAGACAAAATTTTTTGGTTAGAGTATTGTCTTTAGTATTCTATGTAAAATTTTCAGATCCAAAAAAACAAATATTCTGTGTGGGGCACACTCTACAAGTTCTCTCTCTAGAATAAGCCAAAATTCAACAAGGTACGCCATTTTTTATATAAATCCTTTTCTGAGAGGTTCCAAGTAGTGACACCTGGAGGAATTGCATAAAACACACTGAAGAACATTATGTACTATTTTCGTATCTTTATTCATTACAGGTACATAGTTATGGTTATTTCAAGTTAGGGTTGTTGACTAATCCAAAACTAGTCATGTGAGACTAAAGTAAAGTTTGATGAAAATGCTAGTCTCTTGTTGTTAAAGTTAAAGAAGGTTTGCAGGTATGTGATCATATACACCAAGTCTATTAAAAAGTTACAAATCATATTTGGATGAATAAATTGATGAGGGATTTTGGTTGAGGTACATGTTGGGTACATGGTTGAGACAAGTAGTTGATGAGTTGGAACATACATGAGGTGTATAGTTGCTGATGTTGGTACATATTGATGAGTCATGGTTGATGAGTAGTTGATACATGATTGGTACATACTTGGTACATGGTTGGAGGTAGTTTTTAGTAGTATTGTTGACACATGGCTTATGGATTATGTAGCATACTTGTATTGGTATATTATTAGAAGCACATATTGATCTTGGTGATGATTATGAGTTGTTGTGTTATGCTTGGTTGTTGCACATATTTGATATTTGTCTTGGTTATTGATATTGGTGAGTAGATCTGATTTGGTTGATAAGATTGATGAGACAAGTTGTTGTGATATGTTGTTTGGACAGGTTATTTCTACAGGTTTGGTGCATGGTTGATGCACTTGCTCATGGTACAGGTTGAGGTACAGGTTGGTGCATGGTTGATGAAGTTGTTTATGGTATAGGTTGATTACAGGTTGTTTGGTATAGGTTGGTGCATGGTTGATGCACTTGTTTATGACACATGTTGATTACAGGTTAATGCATGGTTCAGGTTATTGGTACAGGTTGTTTGGTGTAGGTTGATTGGTACAAGATTACAGTAGTATATATCACAGTGATAGTGTTATAGTGGTTCCATAATTCTATTTATACATCAGAGCAGTTGGACGAGGCAAGGAAAAGTGGTTGTAGCCACCTTCTAGTTTTAGCTGGAGAACATAGGGTGTTGTAGCCTCCTTCTAGTTGTAGATGGAGAATTAGGGAGTTGGATCTTCCCTCAAGTTGTAGCCTGAGAAACTAGGGGGTTGGAGCCTCCTTCTAGTTGCAGTTGGAAAAAAAAGGAAGTTGGTGCTTCCAATGAATGTAATTCTTAAATACATAAAAGAAAAAGCATTATGTGCTTTTCTCCCGCTTTGGGTTTCCACATAAAACACTGGTGTATTGTGGATGTGTGTGATTTATCATTTGTTCATTGTTTATTTACTCCACAACTATTGGATGATAATACTACATTGATATAACACTTGAATTTTATGGTGAAAAATGATTAAATTTCTCTATTACTGATTCACCCCCCCTCTCAGTAATCCAACAATTGGTTTCAGAGTAGATTCCTTTAGGAAATATTTTAACCACTGGAATAAGATCATGGATTATTTTGAGAATTTAGTACCAACGTTTAATGGTCAAAATGGCTTTAAGTGTGAGATGTGGAGCAGAAGGACAAAAGTGTTTTTACAGGAACATGGACATTATATTTGGCTATCAGTTGTTACATGATATGATAGTTCAAAAAGGGTAAAGACTGCAGCCAAGAAGGAATTGAAGAAGAATAAAAAAATAGTAATGGATTTCATCTGGGAAGGATTACCTAATTTGGTAAGAGAAAAGGTTGGTAAATATTCATCAGCCAAAGAAATTTGGGATAAGTTACATGAAATATATTGTTCACCCATCGCAGATTCAGAAAATCCCAAAGAAGATGTAGATACAAATCAAGAAGAATTATGTTCACTATGTGAAACAGATTCAGAAGATGAAGAGTAAATAATCACCAGAGGTATGTTTTTTTTCTTTAATTGTGAAAAACATGGACATATTGAAATAGAATGCCATGAAGGAAATGAGACAGAAAAACTAATTGAAAAGGAAGAGAATTATGAAGCAGAATTGATTAGTTCTTTAGATGAACTAAGAGAATAAAACATTTCACTCAAGAAATTATTAATGAAACAGAAGGAAGATGCTCACATTTTTGAAGAAGCCCAACAGGTCATCGAGAACTTAAGAACTCAACTAGAAGAAGCTAGAAATATTGAAGAAAATCTTGAATATCAAAAGGAGTATTTGGAAGCCAACATAGAAGCATAGAAGGAAGAAGCAGAAATGAGAGAGAATATATTAACAGATCATCTTAAAGAAATAAATAATGATCTAAACCATCTTGAGGCAGAGTTTGGTCAAGAAGAGAAAGGACTTGAAGAAGATATAATCACATTAAAAAATCATCTTGAAGAATCTAAAATAATAAAAGAAGTCATGAAGTCTAAGATAATGAAGAAAGAAAAATAAGTTGAGAAGCTTGAAGAGGAAGTTGTCACATTGAGAAGTAAAATCATCAATATCAACAAGAATGTTGAAGAGATAGAAACATCCACATCATTTATAGAGAATGAAGAGAAGCACTCAAGGTTGCTAGAAAAGAAGAATGATGAAAATAGAAAGATTTATGTAGAAGTAATCAAAGGAAGGAATCATGGTCATCCAGATTCTAAGAAAACTATTGAAGACACATCTTCAAGAAGACCATTCATGTTCAAGCCACAAAGAGGCTTCAATAATGATCATGATCAGTCAAGGCAAAAATTCAGAAGGACTACACCACAAAGAAGATCATTAAATCCTAGGTATGCAAATTTCTTTTATGGTCATTGTTTTTATTGTACTAATTTTGGACATAAGGTTGCATATTGCAAGTATTATAAAATAAATGTTCAAGAAAGAAGTGGATATGTGGCCCCACGTAACATTGAATGTTACAAATTTCATAACTATGGACACATAGCTAGTGATTATAGAAGCATGATCAATACTTCCATGAAAGAGAACACTAATATCAGATATAAGAAAGTATGGATAAGAAAACATGAAGAATAGATGAACAAATACTAGGTCCCAGAGATAGCAATATTGGCAATAAAACGAGATGAAGAAAATTTTATAGAGAAAAAGAAAGTTGTCAGATACAAAAAGGTTTGGAAAATAACTGAAAGAAAAGAAGGATAGGTAAATAAGGAATAGGTTCAAGAGATTGTACTTTCAATAATTGTAGTGAAACATGAATCCACAGACATGAAGGAAGAAGTCAGAGCTCAGAGAGATGATGAATCTACCAATGAATATGATGATGAATACACATCAGAGAAGGAATTGTTTTGATCCATATAAACTAGATACTCCCAGGTAATATGAATATTAGATAGAGGGAGTCTATGCGATAGTTGTGGTAGACTAAAGAACCATCATTCGAGCAACTTGCAGAGTTTGAGAAGACAGATCTAGAGCAGTCAGTTAGCAGAAGTACAATTTGATGGATTAATCAAGACTTCATGATAGTATAGTGATAAATGGGTCAGCATTATAAACAATTGCGCAAGTAGAGTCTTGGACAGTATGGACGAGAGCATGGATTCATAGATTGGTTCAAAGAGTGGTTCAACAACAAAGGAACATTATCATAATGGATGATAATTACACATGAAATGGATTCCAAATTGATAGATTGTTTTGGACACTATTATAACCCTAAATTGCTCTACATGTGCATACCTGGCATTAGGCCCTCTTACTTGCTAATTTTTCCAAGCCATCACTGAGTTTCTCTTCTTAAAAACGCTATTTTTGAATATGTACATTCCCTGCACCATTACTAACCACATATGCACACTTTCTTCACCACTACAACCCATGTACGTATGCTAGTTGCACCACTACAACCCACGTATACTCGCAAAAGATGCAAAAATTAAAAATTTGCAAGGAATTCGTTGATATTACGGGTTGTTGGGTAGTTTCCCAACTGTCCCACTGCCTATAGCCCATCACCCAATCAAATAAACATCCTTTTGTCATATAAAAGGAGGTGTTGGGGTCTCATTCCAAAGCCAAGCATAAGAACAATGAAACTCTACCCATTTTACATCCCCTCCCTGCCCCAAGAAATTGCATCCACCTTGTGAGATTTTCCTCTGGATTTCCCATTTTGCCCTTTTTCTTCCATCATAAGCCTATTCCATTTCCCTAGAGAGAGGTTGAGAGGAGAAAGATATGTGGAGGTACAGTTGGAGCTTAGTGAAGAGGAGCCCGAACTAGGTTTGTGGAGCAGTCACAGACCTTGTTGTAAGTAAAAATTGCGATATCAATAAAAGGAATACTTCTTCTGTCCCGAAATATGATGTGTCAAAAGTTTGTATTTGATTTATGCTTTATTCTAACATCTAACCCATGATTTATATATGAGATGGATTTTTGTAGTTTCCTGTTTATCTATTTGTGAATGAAGATCAACCTTGGGAGGATGCTTGCAGTCAGTGGAGCTATCGAATGCGAGAGGATCGACACTGGATGTGGAGTAAAAGGTAAAGTTTCCTGATCTTTTCACTTTGTCTTTCATATATAAATTTGGGGTAGTTAGAAAAGTAGGAGACTTTTAGATGGTTAGATCTACCTACATTCTGAACCCTAGTGTAGTACATAGGGGGGTTTTCCCTACTAGTAGAACTGGTGACCATATTGGGGATGCCTTTAGGGTTTTCAGGGAATTTTTGGGTGTTTGATTGGTTTTGTTACCTTTTGAGTTTCTATAAGTTTTCTAAGTCTTTAATGGATTTTGGTCACCTATTGGTGCCATACTAGTTCTCCCTGCCCTATCAGTTTACTTGTTTGTTTTATTTTTTTGAGAAGTTACAGAGGTGTATGTGGCCTGATGTGGGTCTGCACACGTATATACGTGCCCTGATCTATAGGCAACGCACGTACATACGCAGGATTCTTAAGTGTTAGTAGCATGCCTGTGTCAAGAAATTTTTATTTAAGAAGAGGCAGTCAATATCTTCCCTGATTGAAGTCATACTTCTTAGGGTTTCTTGATTAAGTATAGTTTCTCTGTTGTTACAGTCGTAGCCTGGGTTTGGTGTCAGTTTTCTTATCTTTTTAAAGATTTTTTGTGTTTTATTTGAAAGGTTTTTAGACGAGTCTATGAGTCTTTGATCAACATGTTTGGTGTCTTCAGTGACTCCCTGCAATCCACAGTGGGCCAGAGGTCAGTTTTAGTATTGTCTTGTATTTTACTTTTTCCCCTTTCGCTTGCTTTAAAGAAAATAAAAAATGATTTATTTCGAGTTTTATCGTTTGAAGCATATCAAAATAAATAAATAAAGATTTTGTTTCTTTGTTTGGTTAAGTACTTGGGTTGATTATTTTTCTTGTTAGGAGAAAGAGTTCTTTTCTTAATTTCTTTACTGATTTCTTAGAACATTAAGTAGCTCGTAGTCGAGCGGAATTTCATTTTAGGTTTTCCTTTAAAAGATCTTAGAAAAAAAAAAGCAGTTATGAAAAGTTGGTTAAAGAGTTAGTTGCAATTATTTATTTGTCAAATAGAAGTAATTTTTCTTTCAGTTTAATGTTTTTCTCCTTCTTCATCTCTCAAAACACACCACTAGTTTCATTGTCGTTTCCTTGACTTAAAACAAGTCATTTAAAATTAACGCTAATTTAAAATCAACTAGACTTTATGTTTGTAGGGTCAATCAACTAGTCTAGGCTAGAGCCTTGATTTAGGTTGGAGAGGAAACTCTTCAAGGCTTACAAACAAACATTGGAGTCAGATCTAGGGAGTGTAAAAAGTCCAGTAAACATGAAAGTTATCTGGGACCCCCGTTTAACATAGGGGATAAACATGAGGTCACGTATGGAAAGGTAGCATAGATAAACCATCCAAATCCAGACCAAGCGTAGTGGGGAACACACATAGAGTACTTGTCGTGGGATATTGTCAGTTGCATTTTCCTACAGAGGTTTGTGGATATCAAATCCATTCGAGGTCCTTAGTTGTCTTTTAGACCACTTTCGTTCGATACCCTTGATAGGTTTCAGGCTTGATACCCTACTCATTGCAGTCCACCGATTGTTGACTGTACCCTCCCGGTGACTGCTCCCAAGCTGGAAACCTACTTTCATTTATTCTAGAGACTTACAAGGTGACTGCAAGGGTATATCGTGGTACATAGGGTAGATTTCAGGCCATGCTTTGAATATTATACCTGGAGGGTGATTTCGTATTCGAGTTGCACTTGCACTGGTAAGTTTCTCTAGTGTTGGCTGGTGTAACTGTTCTTCCAACTAGATAGTGGTTTGATTTATTTATATCATAGGAACTTTTCTAGTGTGTGCTAGTTTTCAACGTTAGTAAAATCCTTACTGTGTCATTGATATTTTTACAAAGTGGAAGATCATGAGTTCCTTCAGTCGTGGAGGATTCAGGGCCTACTGTTGGTTACATTGGAGCCACTACCACCACCATTATGGTGAATAATTGACAAGCAAGGGTCATTTGAGGAGACCGGGTCATAGGAAACTATGTCTGAGCCATCCCCGATAAGAGAACACTCGAATCCAGAGGAACTAGCTATTTATGACCTTGGAGCGGAAGCTCTCGGGAATTTTAAGCCTCTCATCACTGAATTATCGGTGCCACTTTTGATATGAATTTCCCCTCCATGGGTAACACATCATGAGCATCATATATTCCTGCAAGAAAATATGGAAGAAAATGCTACTACTTCATCAAGGAGTCCTCACACTCCCTCAATGACTACCACCATTGGGGGCATTCCACCTCCTAACCCACCTTCGTCAGCCAATACCACCATGGTCTCGAACACCTCTACTTCAAGAAACAGTCTGATTTCATCTATGGTGATGATCATTGCTCCTTTCACCCAGAGTGTGATGGGCCTCCCGTTTTCATATAGGATGCTTGACTTTGATACAAACTATGTCCTCACTTACTCCACCCTATAGACCATGGGTATGGGTGAAGGGAGCTCAAACGCTCCTTTGCAAGGGTCCATGGGGGGAAAAACAACCCCTTATAATGTTATTCCTTATGGTGGGGGTCATATAACTCCTTCGTCCCCCTCGCTCGGCGGTGCTCCCCAGCAACCCGTCTGGTCGAACATAAACTACAACTTGTTTGGAGTAGGAATTCTAGGACCTTCTTCCTACACCACGTCGGTGGGTTCAATGTCATTCTCTTTGTTCAATGTGTTTGGTAATAACTCTCTCTCGTCAGCTATCATATCGGTCGGGGGCAACCTTAGGTTTGGACAATAGAATACTGTGCAGGGTACTAATCCTACACAAGGGGAAAACACATGAGTATTCTTCTCACAAGGAATATGGAATCCATGGCAAGGATCAGTTCCCTCGTTAGGTATGTCGATCGAGGGAAACCCCTTCCATGTTCAATGGAACCATGGGAAAGGCTCAGTGTCTATGCCCATTGGATCGGCAGGGGGAAACCCTTTCCAAAATATATGGAACACAACACAGGGAGAAATCCCCACCCATCCCTCAACGTCCAATTACTGGAATCAGTCGATGATGTCCCAACAAACATAGTATCTGTTCATTGGTGAAGACCATGGTATTTACCAAAAACCTAGTCAACAACCCAACTTTTCCTGGCAGCCTGGTGCCAGTCAAACTCCAGGATCTTTCTTCCTGTACATAGTCAATAGCCCAAACTACCATTTCTAGTGATGTTACATTTTCCAGACTTGTCAAGGTTGTTAAATGGCCTCACATGTCATGATCCACATTGGCCTCCCAGGCCAATTAACTTTCCCTCATACATTCTAAAGTTTGAAGGTAATCCTAACAAAGATCCAGGCCATCACGTGACCACTTTTCACCTATGGTGCTCATCGAACTTGCTGCAAGACGAATCCATATAGTTTCACCTATTTCAATGCACTCTTATCGGGAGTGTTTTGAAATGGTACATCGAGCTCGACTGCTCAAGATACTCTTACTTTAGCGATTTGGAAATGGTTTTCCTAAACCATTTTCATCTACCCGTGAGATACAATGTCGGCACTGAATTGCTGGCCAACTTTGAGAAAATGAAGGCCCATCATGATATCTCATATCATATCCGAGAATGGCGACATCATAAGAGTTTGATAAAAGTATCAGTCCCACCGGCTTTCCTGCTGGAGTGGTTCGTTAAGTCTTTGGTGCCTGACGGGAAGAAAAAACAATGAAACAAGAAGGGTAAGGGGGATAAGAAACCCACCAACAATGATGGCGGAGGAAACATAAAGAAGAGAAAGTCGAAGTATTTGTGTAACCTTTGCATGGAAAACCACTCGACTCACCTGTGCCCTTGGCTTGCAGAGGCCGAGAAGTTATTAGCATAGAAACAACCTATTGTGTTAACGAACCCATTTCCTCATGGGAAAAAATTGACTCAATCCTCTACAAGCACGGATGGGGGCAGTCAGGGACCCCCTCTGTCTTCTAGTAATCCCTCGGTTGTGAACGTTTATATTTTGAAAGGTGACGCTTTCATAGCAACTAGCTTACACGATTACCAAAATCTAGAATCTACTGAAAAGGGTAAAGAAGTCGTAAACCCATATGTTCCTCTCCAGATTGAGAATACGATGGGAGAAACAATGACACACATACTGAAAGGGGATTTCAAGAAAGCTTCACATAATCCAAATGCAAGGGCCACCCAGAACTACTCTGTGGTGGAGGATTTTTCAAAAACCCCTTGCACGATGTCCTCTTTGGAGGTCCTCAAGAGATTCCCTTCATAGAGAAAATATCTGTTAGCTTCCTTAGGATCTGCCGAGACTTGTAATTCGAGAATGATCATGCTTGATATGACTAACTTGAAACCTCATCTCCCATACCACATTGCATTATAGATAGTAGTGGATTACACCACAAAAAAATTTACTCAAAATATTTTTTGCACAGTAGTTGATGAGGGCACCTCGACAAGTGTGATGTCATTGACATGTTGGAAGGTCATTGGCCAACCTATTTTATCTCCATATCCTACTCTTCTTACTACTTTCGAAAATCATTCTTTTAGACCACATGGTATCATCTCTTGTTTCCCCGTGCAATTAGGAGGTAAGACCGTGTGCATTGAATTGAAGTGGTCGATGTGCCTCTCGACTACAACCGTCTGTTAGGAAGGATTTGGACCTATTCTATGCATACAGTGGTTGCCACAGTTTTCTTGGTCTTGTTGTTTCCACATGAGGGTCGGATCATATCCATTGATCAATTGTTCTTCTCCCATCCTAACCCTTCATCGGGGACATCCACATTCCCGATGATTGATAACCCTCAACCCAACGTCGTTAATATAGGGGTTGTTTTGTGCCCACCTTTGATGGGTACCTTCGATTACCCACCTCCTTATGGTGATGTCAAGATCATATCAGTTGTCCCCTACTAGCCTAAGGCTAATATTTTCAAGTGTTGTCATTTCGTATGACTTACTTTAAGGATTTGTGGACTCTTCCTTCCCCATAGGCCACGATGGAAGGGATAGGGAATTATATCATGGCCATTCCCTTGTGCATGATAGAAGTTGTGTATTCTATTGTCTAGCAATCTTCAGTCAACCCCGATCTAACTCCCACATAGGAGTTAGATCTAGTTCTTGAGCCTATATGGGCTCAAGGTTCGCTCACCACTATAGATGCTTTAGACTTGGTATTTCCCTCTGACGAGGTGATTATAGAGGCATTGACTGGTCTGGAAAGACCCTCGGATGATCTCCATCACATTTTTTATTTTCTCCCAGAGTTAAGAAGAATAGAGGTAGGTGAAATCGTGTTGACTATGACTAGAGATAGGCCTTTTCTTATTAATCCACTGGCTATGAAAATAGTTTATTCCGAAGGTAATATGGTAACGATATATGAAATGATACCTATCAACATATCCAGAACCTCTAGCATCGTGGAGAATGTATTCGTTGGAGCATATTTCTCCCTCGAAGATATTCGGATCTATACAGATTTATTTAAGGAATTCCGCAATGTTTTTTCTTGGTCTTATGAGGAAATGCCAGGAATCAATCCAAGAATCGTCGAACATTAGATAATGACTTATCCTGATGCCAAGCCAGTCCAATAGAAGATTTTTTCGGTGAATCCTCGAAAAGCTATAGCTATTAAGTATGAAGTAGAGAAACTGCTCAAAGCCGGTTTCATCTACCCCATTCAGTTGACTCAATGGGCATCAAATCCAATTCTGGTCAACAAAAAATAGGGTACGATTCAATTATGCATGGACTTTCATGACTTGAACAAGGCCAATCCAAAGGATAATTTCCCCACCCCATTCATTGTGTTATCACATAAATTTGTCGAGGCCATAGGTGTGTATCGATATACCCATATTTGTTTCCTTGCCTTGTCTCTCTATCTTTCGCAGGCCAGGTATTCAAGTCTTTCCCTTTTTGTTATTTGAACGAGCTGGTTTCCCTTGAGGTATTGCATGAAAATTCTTGGTCTGAAGCTATTTGCCTATCACCCAAGTCTTTTTACAAATTCTGCAACCATGTACGCTAAGTCAACATGCTCGAGGAAAGTTTTTATCTAGGCCGTAGATCTCATTAGGATATCAATGGTGGAAAATAATCATGGGAATCGGGAGTCCGAAATATTGTTAAAAGTGGTTTGTCAAAGGTCCAAAATCTTGAAACCTAAAATCAGCAGGGACCATCCAATTCAGAGAGACACGTGGTGTAAGATCATTGATTTTGTAGTTTCGCAGAGTGGAAAAGTCAAAGGGTTGAGTCGTGAGGACTTGCGGACTCCCGATACCCGAAGATTAGATATGGACCATGGATCTTAGAGGGATGCGTGGTGCCAGATCCAAGAATTCATGATTTTGTGAATCAGAGGTCTTAGAATGGAGCACGACACAAATTTGTGAAGTGAGAAATCATGAAGCACTCAGGGATTGGTCCCATGCTCATAACCTGTGGTCATATTTAAAGTGGGGACATAAATAAGGGTAAGAACCTATTGAGCAACTGATGACTGAGGTTTTCAAGGAGGAAATTGTGGCTATCAAATCCAAAGAAATTCTGATCGTCGATATGAAAGGGCCACTTCACAAGTTCATGCATCGCAATACTTGGAATGAAGTGGAGTGAAGATTCCCGAAATGAGAAATCATGAAGTATTTGGGAGTTAAGTGCTAGGTTGTGGCCCAGGGTCACATGATGAAGAGGCAAACACTAGGATATCTAGGAGCACGAAGGAAAGGGTGTCGATTTCCCATAGATTTGTAGAGCCTCGAGGCGTCAAGATTGACTTGAAGAAGTCATGGGCACCACCTAGAAACATTCATGGGTGTCATGCCTTGTCTTGATCCCAATGAAAGAAGTTATTGAAGATAGGGACGGAAGTTGAGACCTTGTCTCACCCAATAAATGGAAAGAATTGCAGAGAGAAGGTATGAAGGAATACTGTCCATCGAAGCTTCCTTCTGGATGAATTTCCTGTAAAATGCATAACTGCGCATGTATCACATCTGACATGAGAAGGACTACGCAGGATGACAGAGCGGGAATCAACTAGGAACTTCGAATACAGGGGTCCAATCACTCTCCTGGTAGTTACAATAGCTTTGAGTATATATAATCAGTTGTGATATTTTTTTATGGTCGAATGGTTGAACTAGGTTCCCTTCTATTGTAATATGTTTATGAAGAACACTGGTTCTCTGGTGATGAATTTGTTTTTAAGACATATTGGTTAATCTAAGTCATCTTTCTTACTCCATCTTATTTGCCTTTGATATTGAGAGAGTTCATGAATGACTGATTCACATGAATTGTTGTAACTATATTATGATGAATGTTTTATTATAGTGTTATTATAATGTCTTTCAGTTTCCTTGAAAATTTGAATTCAAGAGGATCTTGTGTTTGAGTGTTTTCCTCCTTAGGCTACTGGAAGACCTAATGTCCATAGCATAACTCTACACTCTACTCAGCAAAGTCTTCCCTATATTCACCCTTACTCCAACTTACTGACTGAAGTTGATACGAGGCCTCAATTGCTTGTACATGCTAGCCCATATTTTCCGAGTTTGAACGTTATTATCATTGATTCCTCTCCATTCGATCACCTAAAACTCATTTACATTTACTGTATAAAATGATGGGTACTGGTCTTACCTTCTATGGAATCTAAAGGTGACTTCTAGTGATAACATTTTTGGCGTTGTTTCTGGGGAATGAATTGAAGACATTTCCTTGGGATAGAATGACAAATAAGCTTTGATTCTGAAGGTGCATTAGATATCAGTACCATTAAATATTGCAACTTGCACCTGGCGACTCCATTGTTTCGAATCAACTGCTTCAGCTCTGGATCCTAAAGGAAAATACATGAGGTCCACTTCATTGTTGTCTCTAGCAATGTATGAAGATGACCCAGATGAAATTATCAGAAAGGGAAATACTACTAAAAAAGGTACATTCGTTGTTGTACCAAGTTTTTCTTATAATTTTCATAACCCCTCTTTACAAAATCCATTAACCATTTTTGATACTTCTATTATACAAACTATTGGAGTTTCAAGAAATTTAAATTTTGGGAGTTTTCCTGCCAATTTCTCCCCTCCTATTCTTGGTTTGGAAGGAGAGATCTTTGACACCCCTTTCTCCCCCGAAGTTGTGAAGTGGAAGGAGAGAGATTTGACCTTATAATACTTTCCTACTCCTCCTCCTATTAGATTTGTTGCAACTATGGAAGGGGAAACCTATATTATCTCTAGCCCCTCATCTTTATCTCCTAACACTCAACCTTTTCCTTTTTCTCTTAGAAGCATAGCCCCAGTCTCACCTATCCAAACTCCATCTTCTCCCGGTTCTCCTCCAGTTCACACTCCAATGGTAGGAGAAAATCCCCCCAGAACTAGGATGGGAGTTATAACAACCACTAGGTATGCCCCTCTTGTTTTGTCTCATACTTTGAATGCCCTCTCAGTGGATGGCTACCTTAAGCAATTTCCCAAGTTCACAGGCAAGGGAGACATAACTGCAGAGGAACACCTTGAATCCTTTTACAATTTTACAGACTGTCATGTCATCATGGATGCAGATGTATGGATGAGTATTTTTTCTCATAGCCTTGAGGACGAGGCTAGGAAGTGGTTTAGGGCCTTGCCTCCTAGATCTATTGATGGGATTGAAGACCTAGATGAAGCCTTCTTAAAGAATTGGGGGGATAGAAAGGATTTCCTTTACTATATTACAGAGTTTGGATCACTGAAGAAGAAGGAAGGGGAATTTGTTTCTGACTTCTCAAATAGATTTAATAAAATGTATAGCAAAATTCCCATTGAGGTTAAGCCTACATAAACCTTTGCAAAGATTACTTATTCTAGTTCTTTCGACCTTGATTTATGCCTCTTGTTAAGTGAAAAGAGAGCTACCTCCTTGGCACATATGAAACATGCAACCATTGAAGTAGAATCAAATATTATGGCAATTGACAAACTTAGGAGTAAGGATGACAAGGACAGAAGAAGGGGAAGGTCTGAAACTTCAACCTCTTCCTCTGCTACCCACCCTCAAGATGATGATCTTACCAAATTAGTAAAATATATTTATGTTGATATGGAGAAGGTAAACCTTGAAGAAAGACAAACCTATACAAGTACTCAAAATGATGATAATAGAGGTGCCTTCAGGAGACCTAATAATGTTCCTCAGATACCTCCAAGAGAGCCCAAAAATAGAGGAAGAGATGATCAAAAGATTCAAACCCATTTACAAAAAAAACTTGTAGATGAATAAGATGAAGAGGATGAAGAAGATGATCCTGAGATCCATTTCTTGGGTGACACCCCTCCATCCCCTCACTTGACCAAGTCTGCATATGGGGAGTCCTTGATGGATAATCAAATAAATTAATTAAGTAAGGGAGAGAAGGAAAAAGAGAATCCTAGTAAATATAATCTGAGATCTAGAAAGAAAGGGGAAAAGACTAATGCTTCAGATCATCCCTCAAAAACAAAGAATTCTGCCAAGGCTGTGACAATTGGCAGGAAGAAAAAAGATGCTCAAAACCCCCCAATTTTGATTGAGGATCCTTCCCTAGAAGTCAAGGAGATTCTGAAATCTCCATCTTCCTTCAGTTTTGAAAATGAGGTCCAAAAAATAAATATCCTTGTAAAAAATACAGAGTGAGTGATAGCAGAGAAGGGGTAGAGTAACCCTCGTTCTCGGTCACTGGAAAATAGAGACGCAGTCTCGCAACATTGTGGTATCATCTCGGGGGTGGCTAGTGGTAAATCCCATTGGAATCGCTGAGCCTACGGTTGGGT
Organism: Picea engelmannii; assembly: GCA_009831015.1. Classification (NCBI taxonomy): domain Eukaryota; kingdom Viridiplantae; phylum Streptophyta; class Pinopsida; order Pinales; family Pinaceae; genus Picea; species Picea engelmannii. The sequence continues at coordinate 167,390 of ML808630.1, read as the reverse complement.
GGAAACAAGCACCCCTCAGTAGTTTCACTCACTTCTGGTGTTATTTCTGATAATTTTTTTACATCTTGCATCTTGAAATTTATATGCTGACATATATGCTCATAGTCTATGCAAATTTATGAATGGTTTGAGCATAAGACTGCCCGTGTAGTGTTTTGATTTAGAAATGGTGGTTGCATGATTATAATGGAAGGGACACGTATGGCTTATGTTTATAAATACATTTATATGTATATACGCACATTGAATCAATTCAGAATTCAAGCTGTTTCTCAAGAAATCTATACCCTTATCCATCTCAGGTGATACCTTGGATAAATCTCCCCATAGAGACACCCTTTTTGAAAATCTCAGAAGAGGTAGAAATTTCTGTGCAAAGACTTTGCAGAGGCGTAGAAGTCGCAGAATCCCTTGAGGATTCGAAGAATAAGTATCGATCAACGAATGAGATCCTGTCAAGAGATCTACGGTCATTCTCGACCATTATATTGAAGGAATAAACAAGGGCATTAAATGCCTTAACCCCTTTTCCTTTATCTTCGTGAGTAGCGAAGAAATAGGGACTGTAGATCCCCAAGGTCCATGAAAGAATCTGGACCATGGATTCGTGTCCAGGCAGCTTAGGAATGGCACAATGGAAATATAGGTCTGGTTCTAAACAACCGACAACCATTGGGATATGTCAGAAGATGCACAAGGTTTAAACCTTCGTGAGCAGAAGTGCGAAGTCCCGAAGGGGGTTGTATCGGGATATCGACGTTCAGGAGTCTGGAGGGCGAGAGTCCGGGCACTCGACATCATAAATCATGAAACTGCAAAAGAATCTAAGCTGTTCGTCTGAGAGAGGACGCGTGTCGCGAGATCCTCTCTATCAGGGATTTAGACACTGGAAGTCAGAGAAGGAAGTCCTTTGACTTCATGAGTGGAAAAGTCACGAGAAGATCAGGACCATCCTTTTGAGGAGGACAGGTGGTAGAGATCGAGGGATCTCGCAAACTCGAAGGTTCGAGAGGTGAGATCCTAGGAGTAGGGTGCTGCAAGTTGAGAGTGGTGAAATAGTGAGGAGCAAGGATAGCCGTTGGATCCAGGTTGTGGGAGGACCGTTGGATCAGGGCCTTATCATGTGTATCGCGCATTTGGAGGTTTAGAGGTTGAGAGGACCTCTTATCGACATCATAAGTCATGAATTTCCAAGAGCCGAGGCACAAGTGAGAAACGCATGGTAGAACCACAAGGTGGGGCCCGCATGGTTGATAGGTGTACACGTGTTGCCTGGAGAAAGGAGTCACTGCTCTGTTGACTTCTTGCATCTCGGGGATTCGCGGAGTAAGAGCACGTGAGCTCAACCCTTCGACTTGCAAAGTGACGAGTAGTGAGAACATGAGAGGAAAAAGATAATCTCGCATCTCGAGGTTTTGCAAGAAGAGAGCACAAGAGTTGGGTGCTCCAACTCACGAGGTCGGGAAGTGCGAAGTGGCGAGGAGAAAAATCTGAACCGTTGGATCTAGGAATGGGAGGTCCGTTGGATCAGAACTCCGTGGAGATATCGTATATCGAAAGTTCAGGGGTTCGAAGGTTGGAAGGGGTCACTTTCGACCGTAGAAGTCACGAAGTGCTAAGAGTCGAGGCTCGTGAGAACACGTGGCACGTCCATCAGGTGGGGCCCATGTGATTGACAGGTGGGCACGCATCGCCCGGAAAGGAGTCAACACTCTGTTGACTTCTTGCATCTCAGAGATTCACGAGATAGGAGCACGAAGGCTCAACGCTCCAACTCGCGAGGTTGCGAGTTGTGAGAAGTGTTAAGAGGAAGTCAACCATTGCTGACTTTTTCACCTCAGGATTTTGGAGAAGAAGAGCACGAGAGCTCGATGCTTCAATCTGCGAGGTTGCGAGTAGCGAAAAGTTTCAAAGGGAAGTCATGCATCGCATTTCCCCGAATCATGAAAATTCAATAAGCGCTTGGTTCGTTTAAGCACGTAGACACGAGATAGGGTCATGTGGACAAGACCCCAAGGGGGAAACCTGCCACTCGCTAGCCCTGTCGGGGTTCCCCACTTTGCCATGTCGGGGTTTGTAGAGTTGACGACTCGACGCTCTGGTAGTGATGAGTCGTAAAGAGCGAAAGAATGCAATACTTGTTTGGCACGATCACATGGAGGTGGACAAGGAAGGAACTAGCCTATGCTAAGACCCCCATAGGTATTTCGGGGATTCTGATCCTCGAGAATTCGACGAAAAATATTGTTTTCCTTAGTGGGTATTTGACAAATTGGTATCAAAGCATGGTTACAACACTCAACCTGCATGGGCTCATGAATGAGTTGCGCAAAAGCCCTGTTCGGAACACTCCTAAAAAGAGTAACCCCCCCCCTCTTAACCTTCCTAATCAAAAAAAAAAGTTAAGAATGAAAAACCCCTATTGTGTGTTTGTACATGTGAGAATATGAATTATGTACTGGTTATAAATAAATATAAATATTGACTAACAACTAACGTTTTTCCTTTTGCACACAAGCGGAAGATCAACCGCAGGAAATTATCAACGCATAGTATGGTGACTCACCATGAAGTGGGAGAAAGCTCCCACAATAGGGACGAAGAGTCTGACGAAAGGAGGGCAGTAGGGACCCCTCCAGATATAGACAATACTTTGAGAAGCCTCATGGTTGAATTACAAAGTTGTAAGGCTGACAATGAAAGGATGATGAAAGAACAAGAAAAGCAAACATAAATTAACGTAGTTTTACTGCAAAGTTTATCCGATCTACAAAGACAAATGCAACATGAACCTAAAACTCAGAAACATGGTATTATCATTGGCCACACTGAGAGGAGCACCTCGAAAAAGGTCCACCCTAGAGGTAAAGGACCAGTGTCGAGTGATTCCTCTGAGAAGGAAGCTGGTGATTTAGAAGGCTCTTCTAGCAGCATAACCAGTTCCTATTCCCAAAAGAAACAGAAGAAGCAAAATCCTTCCAAAGGTCGAAAATTTGAAGAATTCAGAAAGGCCAAACCACCCTCCTTCGACGGTGAAATAAAGAAGGGAGAGGAAGCAAAGGTCTGGTTGGTTGGACTAAAGAAGTATTTCAGAGTCCATGACTTCTTAGAAAATATGAAGGCCCGAGTGACCACCTTCAACTTTAACGGAAAGGCTTCCATTTGGTGGGAATATCTTAAGAATGTGAAAGGGGTTCATGAAGAGGACCTATCCTGGAAACAATTTGATAAATACTTCCAGAAGAAGTATTTGTCGGAAAAATATTTCGACAAGAAGACTAAAGAGTTTTATGAACTCAAACTGGGACAACTCACTATAGAAGAATATGTCAACAAATTCCTCTATTTGTTAAGATATGTACCCTATATAAAAGAGGAAAAGGCAAAGGTGCAACGCTTCATCAATGGACTACCCAAGGACTACCATAACATAATTGAATTTGATGACCCAAAGACCCTAGAAGGCACTATTCAAAAGGCAACCTATTGTCATGAAAAGTTTGGACATCGAGCAGAACCTCGCGAAGGATGGAAACAGAGGAATAGTTCAAGATTCAGAAAAGGGGAATTAAATCCCCAGGATTTAAGAACTATAAGAAGAACCCAAGAATGAGCTTCCCAGCTTGGAGTATGCACTAGCATAATTTTCCCTCCTTGAGAGGAAATAAAACTTCTGGACCCATATCAGTGAAGACTGATAACCCGAAGAGAGAGCCTTTGAAATGTTGGGGTTGTGGGGAAGAACATATATTGAGAGACTGTCCACACCGACAACAGAATATTTGGAGGATTTATAACATCCAAGAAGCTACTACCGTCAATGATCTGGCCAAGAGTGTGCCACAAATTTATGCAGCCTTGGATAATAACCAAGCCGACCACCAAGCTTCAGTAGTGGAAATAGAAGGTATGATTTCCAACCATCTAGTGTTTGTTTTGATTGACCCTAGTTCAAATTTGAGTTATATAGACCCTAAAGTTGTTGATAAGTGTAAACTACAGCCACAAAAACATACCAACCCATGGTTGGTACAGTTATCCACTGGCAACAAAAGTAGGATAGAAAAAGTCATACCGGCCTACCAATTAATGTTGGGTGAATTCCCCACCCAAGCAACCCTTAACATATTACCCCTGGGATCATATGATCTGTTGATTGGTATGGATTGGCTAGCTGCCCATAAATCCAAATTGGACTATTACCATAAGACCTTAGAATGTGTAAGTAAGAAAGAAAAGAGGATAACCCTTCAAGGAATCCGAAAACTTGTCTCGGTGAGACAAATATCAACCCTGCAAATGAGAAAGTATTGTCGAAAGGGATGTACCCTATATGCAATACAGGTGTTGAAAAAAATCAAAGATGACAAACCAAGCCCTGATGATCACCCTATCCTGAGAGAATACATAGATGTGTTTCTAGAAGAGGTACTGGGTCTACCTCTGAGAAGGGACATAGACTTATCGATAGAACTTGCACCTGGAGTAGTGTCGGTGTCTAAGACACCCTACCGGATGAGCACACCTGAGTTAGTTGAAATCAAGTTGCAATTAAAAGAAATGATGGATAAGGGATATATTCGGCCCAACGTGTCTCCATGGGGATCACCAGTCCTGTTTGTGAAAAAGAAGGACATTACCCTTAGACTGTGTATAGATTATAGGAAACTCAATAAGGTAACCATAAAGAACAAGTACCCCTTGCCCAGGATCGATGACCTGTTCGATCAATTGGGGGGTGCATCTATTTTCTCAAAGATTGATTTGAGGTTGGGATACCATCAAGTCCGAATCAAGGGTGAAGACATCCATAAAACTGCCTTCCAGACGAGGTATGGACACTATGAGTTCGTGGTAGTGCCGTTTGGGTTGACCAATTATCCTGCCACTTTTATGTGCTTGATGAAAAATGTACTCAGCAAGTTCCTAGACAAATTTGTGCTTGTTTTTATTGACGATATATTAATTTACTCCAAGAACAAAAAAGAGAATGAGGAGCATCTTAGACTTGTGCTGCAAGTGCTAAGAGAACATCAACTCTATGCCAAATTCAACAAATGTGAATTCTTCTAGAAGGAAATACATTACTTAGGCCATGTTCTCTCCAAAGAAGGAGTAGCAGTAGAATCTGATAAAATCAGGTCTATCATGGAATGGCCTACCCCAAAGGATGTTTCAGACATCAGATCCTTTATGGGATTAGCAGGATACTATAGGAGATTTATAAAAGGATTCTCCAAGATTGGTTGTCCAATCACTGCCCTCCAGAAGAAGAGGACAAAATTCCTGTGGAAATAGAAATGTGAAGAAAGATATCAAACCCTGAAACGTCTACTGACCCATGCACCTATGTTGAAGATCACTGATCCAGAAGTTGACTTCCTCATGTGCACAGATGCCTGTAAGGAAGGGCTCAGAAGAGTCCTTATGCAGAAAGGAAGTGTGATCTGCTATGAATCCCAAAAATTGAACGAGTATGAAGTCAACTATGTGACCCATGATCTAGAACTGGCTGCCATAGTGCATGCCTTGAAAATGTGGAGGCATTACCTCCTGGGAAGAAAATTTGTACTTATGATAGATCACTGTGGATTGTGATACTTGTTTAATCAACCAAAGCTCAATATTAGACAAACTAGGTGGATGGCCCTCCTTAGCGAGTTTGATTTTGAAATCAAACACATTAAAGGAAAGGAAAATAGGGTGGTCGATGACATTAGAAAAAGTATGAAAACAATTCACATGGCAGCGGTGAGCACCTATGAGATAGATGTCAAGGAAAAATCAGAAATGCACAAGAAACAGATCCCTTCGTCCAGACCATGACCATTTACCTACAACAAGAACCCGCCAGAGTAAAATATGAAGGCTATTAGATGACTGAAGGAGGTCTTCTCACTTACAAAAACATATTTTATATTCCAGCGTGTGACGACTTGAAGAGGTTCATTATGGATGAACTACATAAAAGACCCTATACTGGTCATCCAGGATACCAGAAGATGATCATTACCACCAGGAAACAATTTTATTGTCCTGGATTGAAGAAATACATAGTCGAGTACTTAGCCAAATGCATAGAGTGCCAGTAGGTTAAAGCAAAACATCGACACCAAACAAGATTATTGCAACCTTTACCAATCCCAGAATGGAAATGGGAAACCATCTCCATGGATTTCATCACTGGACTACCAACCTCAAACAAATAGAATGACGCCATTATGGTGGTGGTGGATAAATTGAGAAAGTCTGCTCACTTCATCCCCATTAAGTCGACCTACAAGGCAATCGATATTGCCCAAGTATTCATGAAAGAGATATTCAGACTGCATGGCATGCTGAAAGAGATCGTGTCTGACAGAGACAGGAACTTTACTTCCAACTTTTGGAAATTACTGATGGTTGGGTTAGATACCAAGTTGTTGTTTAGCACCACCTATCACCCTCAAAGAAGCAGACAGACAGAAGGAGTGAATCAAATATTAGAAGACATGTTAAGGATGCATGTAATGCATCAACCCAAGAAATGGGAAGACTACCTGCCACTGGTAGAATTCACCTACAACAACGACTACCAAGCATCCTTAAAGATGAGTCCCTTTGAAGTCCTCTATGGTAGACCGTGCGACACTCCTGTCAGTTGGAGTAATCCCATAAACATGATTTCTTTTGGACCCGACATGTTGAAAGAAATGGAACAAGTGACCCAGATAAAACAAAACCTGAAGGTCTCTCAGAACCGACAAAAGCGTTATGCTTACCAAAAGAGAACTCCAAGAGAGTTCAAAGCAGGAGACCATGTATATCTCAGAGTTAGGCCCAGGAAGAGTTCCCTAAAAATGGGAGCTTGTGCCAAGTTGGCACCTTAGTATTGTGGACCCTTTGAGGTTCTAGATAGAGTGGGACATGTAGCCTATAGGCTAGCACTTCCTCCCATAGTCAAAGCACATAATGTTTTCTGTGTCTCATTATTGAAGAAATATGTACATGATTCTAACCATATAATTGATTGGTCTATGATTCAGGTGGAACCGGAGGGAGAATTTCTACCAGAACCCCAATGCATACTAGACAGAAAGGAAACCCCACTCTGGAATAGAACCATTGCACAAGTCAAGGTGCAGTGGAAACATTTTGGCCCAGATGAGGCTACATTGGAAATGGAGGATGCCATGAGACAGGCATATCCGATTTTGTTTACTTCTATACATGCATGTCATGTTGATAGATAAGAACATCAAGGATGATGTTCCTTTAAGGGGGAGGGAATTGTAACACCCTGTTTCCCCCAGTTTTTAAAAATAACTATACTGGCCAAGAACTATGTGACGCAAACGCACCACCCAGGGCAGGCCCGCTTCACCAGGACCTTCTTTTCCCTAGGCCCGAAGAGATAAAATGATCTTCAACCCCTTATCGGGAGTTTTTCACACCCACATAATGCTCTTTATGATTTTCCCTTGTGCTATCGGGAAATCGGACTTCGTGTGGCCATGAGTCTCATAGACACGGGTCCGGGCTTTTCAAATCTCTGAAACCCGATGGGTTTCACGCCAATGCTTTCCTTGCTGTTATCGGGAATTACTCCACCGGGATATCGGTACACATGCTATCGTGAGTCACTTCTCTCATGAATCCCTGACTCCTGATCTCTGATGGTACCACTGCACCCTTTAGCCCCTCCGGCTAACTCTTTTCACATGTGACCTGTTGGTCCCGAGACCACGGTCCTTTCCCCCTATCGGAGTTTCGGACTTCGCGAAACTGAGCACACAAATTACATCCTCAGGATCCCTGATCCTCTGATCTCCGATGCCACTTGGCGCTAACTCCTGGAAAGATTGGACCTTCCGACACCTGCCCTGCGCTCTGGCGCCTATGGCCCACTCCTGTGGTGATCGGGAAATTGCGTTTCTCTAGATCGCGATTCCTGCTGCACAAAGTCACAGACTCTTCCAAGTCCCGATCCCTGAAGTGCGATGACACTTTTCCTCCACTTCAACGCTATGGATGTGGGACCGTTGCGTTTCAGAATTTTGCAACTCTTCCGGTCATGAGTCTCTCATCACAGAGAACTCTGAAATGTCGAACCCCAATGCACGTGCAAGTCCTGTCCTCCGCGTCGCCCCCTTCTCGACGCTCTATCGGGTATCGCTAAGTTGGGAATTCAACCTGCACAAGTTCCTTGTCACGGAAAACCCCGAATCTCTGATGGGCTGAACCCTAATGGCTCCCTACTCCTTGACATGTGTTCCTGCCGAGATCAACGGCTCTGACCCTCTCTGGAAATCGTGGATCGCGATTTCTTCCTGTGAGAGTTTTACGCCTCTGGAAACTCCGATTATTTGATGAGCTGAATCTCGATGACTTCCTAGATCCTCCCCTGTACTCTAAGGCTTAGATCATGCGCATCTCCTCGGGATCTAACGGCTGACGGGATTTCGCAATATTCCTCTGCGAATATTGACCGTCGATTCCTCCTCCTCGAAGATTTCTTGAGTATGGCTAAGTGTTCCTTCTCAGGACTTACTCTCTAATTCTTGCGCTTGCAACTCCTGCTCGAACCTTCCTCGACCCAAACTTTCTGGGCTCTCTTTCAATGATACCACAGAGGTGTTATACCTCCTGACCTTTTCCACTCTGATTCTTTCAGAGGAATTTGCGCGCACTCCTTGCGCTCGACATTCAACAACTTCCCCGAGTGTTGAATCCTTTTGACTCTGCGCACTTCCTGCAGCAGTAGTCTCTGACTTCCTTTGCTCAGGTTCACAACTGATACTTCTTCTTCAGCCTACGCACTCTTTGCATGGCTTCAACAACCCACTTCCACTTCTGGGTGAATGAGAACAAAAGTTAAACTACTGAGCCTTCATCAACGCACTCCTTGCGGATGAATTCAACTGCACACCTTGCAGGAATCTCTTGGCTCAAATAGAGAAACAATTGAACCTCATTCCATCTCTCCATTTTTAACTTCAGTTTGAAACCTGAAATCACATGCACAACATATACAAAGCAAATTCATAACAAGAAGCAAACATTTGTGAGCACATAAACAATATACACAGAGAAACAACACCAGCCATGAGTTTGAATCAAAGATTCCTTCTATTAATTCAATATCTGTACATGGGTGCTCTTCATACAATTCTCTACATGCTCTTCTCTTCTGAATGCTGGCTAATATTACAATGATACAATGAGGGTGTCTATATCGGTTTTCCCTCCTTCCATCTAAAACTGTCTAATCTAGAAATAAAATCCTATCTACCTGCATTAAATCTATTAAATTCCTCCTATCTACTTCAGACAAGAGCATATGGCTCGAGGTATGATACAATCTACAAAAGGAGCTCCTTCATAAAGGATTCATTAAAGACTTGCGCTACAATCCCAAATCACTTTCAAAAATTTGGGTTTGTTTATCCAGCTGATCTCCACTTGATGTGCTGGCTCGCTTGCTGAGTTGGCGATGCTCCTGCATCATACTCCTCGGCTTGAAAAATTTCATGGGCTCCTGTCCATAAGCTCATGCATGGTCTGTCCATGCTTTTGAATCTCTACCTCTGTCTCCCAGCTGGCATCTTCCAGTGGATGGATTTTCCATTTGACTAGATACTCGAAGTATTGCTTTCGCCTGGTCTTTTTTCTCACCCTCTTGTCAAGTATACGGTCCATATGTGGCTTCTCTGCAATCGGCATCTGATTCTGCCACATGATCTCTGATTTCCAGCTCCTACTTCCTCGGCCTTATATGGATATAAGTCTGAGACATTGAATGTCGGAGATATTCCGATCTCATCTGACAATTTAATTTCATAAGCGTTTTCTCCTAATTTCTTCAGGACTCTGCATGGTCCAATTTTCTTCATTTTGAGCTTATTGTATGTTCCCCTTGGGAACCTTTCCTTCCTCAGATGTGCTAGAACTAGATCACAAACTTCGAACTGAAGTTGTCTCTGGTGCTGATCTGCTCTGCGCTTATATTCCTGGTTTAATTCCAGCAATCGCTCCTTCACCCTGCTGTGAAGTTCTTCCATTGCCTCTGCGAATTCTTCAGTGCTTGCGCTCTTGGTTATTATCTGTTCTGAATCCCTCAGTTCAAATACTCCTCTTGGCTGCCTGCCATATATAATCTCAAATTGAATTTTTCCTGTGCTTCTGTTCACTGAGTCATTGTACGCAAACTCTGCTTGTGGCAACACATTGTCCCAACTACTGTGGTGCTCTGTCACCAAGATTCTGAGTAAGTCTCCCAGACTTCTATTTACCACCTCTGTTTTCCCATTCATCTGAGGGTGATAGGCTGAACTAAACATCAAGTTAGTCCCCATCTTCTTCCATAGTGTCCTCCAGAAATGTCCAATGAATTTCGTATCCCTGTTTGATACTATACTTCTGGGTAACCCGTGAAGTCTAATAACCTTCTTGAAAAACAAATTTGCGATATGAGTCGCATCGCTGGTCTTTTGGCATGGGATAAAATGTGCCATTTTGGAAAACCTGTCAACCACCACAAAGATCGAATCATGTCCTCTTTGCGTTCTCAGTAATCCCAATACGAAATCCATGCTAATTTCATCCCACGGCCTCTCGGGTATGGGTAATGATTGATAGAATCCTGCATTCTTCTTCTTGCCCTTTGAATGCTGGCAAATTCTACATCTTTCAACAAATCTCTAGACATCTGCTCGCATCCTCAGCCATAAATATGACTCATTCAACTTTTCGAATGTTTTGTCATGGCCAAAGTGTCCTGCCAATCCACCACTGTGCTTCTCCTTTATCAGATTCTCTCTCATGGAGAAATTTGGAATACACATCTGGTTGCCTCTAAACAACAGTCCATTTTGGATCATGTAATCTTTCCATGGGCTTCTGTCTCTGAGAATTGGATTCTCAGCTGCCTCATATGCCTCTACAAAATCTGTATCACCTGCATACATGTCCCTAAGATTTTCAAAACCCAATATTTTGACTCGGAACTCCTGTAGCAACAAACACTTCCTGCTCAAAGCATCAGCCACTTTCTTAGCAGTACCTGAAACGTGTTTAATTACAAATGTAAAATTCTTCATATACTCTACCCATTTATCATGTTTCTAATTCAACTTCTCCTGCTGAGTCACAAACTGCAATGCATGATTATCACTATACATAACAAATTCTTTCGGGATCAAATAATGCCTCCACTTCTTCAGTGCCTGTATGATAGCATAAAATTCTTTATCATACGTGGAGTACTTCACTTTTTCCTCATCCAGCTTCTCGCTGAAATATGAAATTGGTTTTTCCTCTTGGCTCAAGACCTCTCTTATGGCAAAGCCACTTGCATCACATTTTACTTGGAACACCTTCGTAAAATCCTACAACACCAAAACCGGTTGTTTTGTGATCTTTCGCTTCAACAGATTGAAACTCTTCTTTGCCTCTTCAGCCCAATGAAAATATTTATGTCTTTTCTTAACAGTATCCATCATCGCTGCACTAATCCCATTGAAATTCCTAATGAATTTTCGGTAGAAACTAGCTAGTCCATGAAAACTTCTCACCTCGAAAATATTTCTCGGTGATGGACAATTTTTAATCACCTCCACTTTACTTGGATCCATCTTCAATTCATTTGCCGATATGACAAACCCCAAGTAAATGAGTTCTGTCTTCATAAATGAAGATTTCCTCATGTTGACCAACAACTTCTCTTGATGTAGCTTCCTCATTACTACAGCTAAATGCTTCATATGCTCTTCTTTTGTTTTGCTGAAAATCAATATGTCATCTAGATAAACAATGACAAACTTACCAATGAATTCTTTCAGCACTTCATTCATCAACCTCATGAATGTACTCGGTGCATTTGTCAAGCCAAATGGCATGACTAGCCATTCATACAACCCTTCGTTGGTCTTGAAGGTTGTCTTGCATTCATCGCCTTCCCTCATGCGAATCTGATGGTATCCGCTTTTCAAATCCACCTTTGAAAAAAATTTGGCTCCACTTAAACAGTCCATCAAGTCATCCATCTGTGGCAATGGAAACCTGTACCTAATGGTTATTTTTTTAATGGATCTGGAATCTGTACACACTCTCCAACCTACGTCTTTCTTTGGATTGAGTACTGTTGGAATGGCACACGGACTTAAACTTTCCCTAATCAGTCCTTTATCCAATAGTTCTTGCACCTGCCTTTTGACTTCTTCGTTCTCCTGCGGCGTCAACCTGTACGCGGCCTTATTCAGAAAAATGGCTCCTAGTATGAGATCTATATGATGACTCACACCCCTCATTGGCGGAAACGAATGAGGTAATTCGTACACCACTATATCAGTGAACTCTTCCAACAGTTCCTGAATTTCCTCCGGTAAGTCATCCATTCTTGTGCTGGTCAAAACAACTTTTGGTTTCCTGACCACAAAGAATTGTGGATCTTCCTTCTTCTCTACTTCTGCTAGAAGTTCCTTCCCACTCATGAGAAGTACCCTGTTGTTCACTTCCGATTTCATCTCCCTATCTTTTATTGGAAGTAACATATGTGCTCTTCCATTCTTCTCCAAAGTATACGTATTCATCTTCCCATCATGAACTATGTTCCTGTCATATTGCCATGGTCTGCCTAGCAACAAATGACATACGTCCATAGGAATAACATCACAGAGTATTTTATCATTATATCCTCCTATCTTGATGTCAACTAATCACTATTTAGTGAAACTTACCTAATGCCCCTTCTGTAGCCATGAAACTTTGTATGGACTCGGGTGATCAGTTGTCTCCAGCTCTAGTTTCTCCACCATCTCGGTTGAAATGAGATTTTCTGTGCTACCACTGTCCAAAATAACCTTGCATTTCCTGTCTTTGGTCTTGCATGTGGTTCTGAAAAGTCTTCTTCTCTGAGCTGTGTCCTCCACCTCCTTCTCGGGTGTTAAGAGAACTTTACGCATCATCAACGACCTTCTGTCTTCTGCATCTCCTGCCTCAGCATTTCGCCTCTGTGCCTCGGCGATGTGAGCTTCTCCTCCATCTTTCTTCCTATCTGGACAATCAACTGCCTTGTGTCCATTCTTTCCACACGTGAAGCATGTGATGACTCCACCTCTTCCTCTTCCTTGGCCTCTGGTACGAGGAAAAGTGTTCGCGTCAGCATAATCTCCTCTCTGCTCTGTATGTTGTTGTCCTCTCTATTCAACATATGGGCCCCTCTGTGAGGTACCACCTCTTTCAAATTTACCCTGAGGTTTCTTCCATTCCTCCTTGGGCTTCTGAGTTCTTTCTTGGGCAACTGCTTTGCCTCTGGGCTAGCTTCTGCCTCGCCCTCGCTGACCTTTCTTACGACTCAACTTCTCTTTGGCTTTTAGAGCCATATGATAATCATCCTCCACCATTCGGATGGTTACCATGCTCAATTCATCCTGAATGTCGTATCTTAAGCCATTCATATACCTGGAAAATTTTTCATCATCGCTCTCCCGATGACCTTCTCTGATATTTAGCTTGTAGAATTCCTCAGTATACTCCTTTACTATCATCAACTTCTATCTCAGGTTCTACATTCTCCTAAACAATGTGATTTGATAATCCCTTGGGATGAATTTTGCCTTCATCTTCACAATCATTTGATCCCATCTTTCGATCTTTTTCTTGCCTTTGGAACGTCTATCTTCTTGAAGCTCGTCCCACCATAATGCTGCGTGTCCCTTCAGTTTTGTGACAGCATGCCTAACCTTTTTATCTTCTTCGATATCTTCATAATCGAAATAAGTATCAAGAGCTCTAATCCAATCTAGAAGCTCTTCTGCATCCAGACTTCCTTCATAAGATGGAATGCCCATCTTTGTTTTTGAACTCATCCGAGTGATAGCTTTTATTAACTGCTCGTTGGCTACATCTTCGGCTACAACTTCTCCTTGTTTTTCAGCTTCAGCTTTGCCTTCAAAGTCACTCAGATCTCCAGCATTGGCTGTGCGTCTCTACGCTGCTTCCATATCTTCTAATCTCGCTCAGAGATCACGTATCTGCCTTTCCATTTCTCGATTTTGTTCTTGTCTTCCTCTTCCTCTCCGGTTTCCCCTATCCTCTGGATCGAGAGATTGTCTTTCTCTCCTTAGTGGCATGGTGAAATTTTCCTTTCTTCTCTGCTATAGAAAATAGAGAATTTTTCTCACTCTGATACCACTCTGACGTGTATCAAAGTGCTTCTTTCCTTCCTCACTCCTCTTGCCTGAAATATACAGACAATAAATCCACTTTGATACCACTCTGATGCAAACACACCACCCAGGGCACGCCCGCTTCACCAGGACCTTCTTTTCCCTAGGCCCGAAGAGCTAAAATGCTCTTCAACCCCTTATCGGGAGGTTTTCACACCCATAGAATGCTCTTTATGATATTCCCTCGTGCTATCGGAAAATTGAACTTCATGTGGATGCGAGTCTCACAGACACGGGTCTGGGCTTGTCAAATCTCTGAAACCCATTGGGTTTTACGCCAATGCTTTCCTTATTGTTATCGGGAATTACTCCATCGGGATATTGGTACACACACTCTCGTGAGTCACTGATCTCATGAATCCCTGACTCCAGATATTCGATGGTACCGCTGCACCCTTTAGCCCCTCCAGCTAGCTCTTTTCACATGTGACCTGTTGGTCCCGATACCACGGTCCTTTCCCCCTATTAGATTTTTGGACTTCATGAAACTGAGTGCACAACTTACATCCTCAGGATCCCCGATCCTCCGATCTCCGATGCCACCTGGCGCTAACTCCTGGAAAGATTGGACCTTCTGAAACCTACCCTACGCTCTGGCACCTATGGCCCACTCCTATGGTGATCGGGAAATCGTGTTTCGCTAGATCGCGATTCCTGCTGCACAAATTCACAGACTCTTCCAAGTCTCGATCCCCGAAGTGCGATGACACCTGTCCTCCACTTAAATGCTATGGTTGTGGGACTGTTGCGTTTCGTAATTTCACAACTCCTCTGATCGTGAGTCTCTCATCACTGAGAACTCAAAAATGTCGAACCCCGATGCACGCGCAAGTCCTGTCCTCCGTGTCGCCCCCTTCTCGATGCTCTATCAGGTATCGCTAAGTCACGAATTCAACCTGCACAAGTTCCTTGTCACGGGAAACCCTGAATCTCCGATGGGATGAACCCTGATGGCTCCCTGCTCCTTGACACATGTTCCTACAGAGATCAATGGCTCTGACCCTCTTGGGAAATCGTGGATCGCGATTTCTTCCTGTGAGAGTTTTACGCCTTTGGAAACTCCGATTCTCCGATGAGCCTAATCCCGATGACTTCCTGGCTCCTACCCTGCACTCTAAGGATTAAACCATGCGCATCTCCTCGGGATCTAACGGCTGACGGGATTTCGCAATCTTGATCTGCGAATCCTAACCATCGATTCCTCCTCCTCGAAGATTTCTTGAGTATGGCTAAGTGTTCCTTCTCAGGACTTACTCTCTAATTCCTGCGCTTGCAACTCCTTCTCGAACCTTCCTCGACCCAATCCTTCTGGGCTCTCTTTCAACGATAGCACAGAGGTGTTATACCTCCTGAGCTTTTCCACTCTGATTCTTTCAGAGGAATTTGCGTGCACTCCTTGCGCTCAACATTCAACAACTTCCCCGAGTGTTGAATCCTTCCGACTCTGCATAGTTCCTACAGCAGCAGTCTCTGACTTCCTTTGCTCAGGTTCACAACTGAGACTTCTTCTTCAGCTTGTGCACTCTTTGCATGACTTCAACAACCCACTTCCACTTCTGGGTGAATGAGAACAAAAGTTAAACTACTGAGCCTTCATCAACGCACTCCTTGCGGATGAATTCAACTGCACACCTTGCAGGAATCTCCTGGCTCAGATAGAGAAACAATTGACCCTCATTCCATCTCTCCCTTTTAGACTTTAGTTTGAAACCTGAAATCACATGAACAGCATATACAAAGAAAATTCATAACAAGAAGCAAAAATTTATGAGCACATAAACAATATACATAGAGAAACAACACCATCCATGAGTTTGACTCAAAGATTCCTTCTATTAATTCAATATCTGTACATGGGTGTTCTTCATACAATTCTCTGCATGCTCTTCTCTTCTGAATGTTGGCTAATGTTATAATGATACAATGAGGGTGTCTATATCCATTTTCCCTCCTTCCATCTAAAACTGTCTAATCTAGAAATAAAATTCTATCTACCTGCATTAAATCTATTAAATGCCTCCTATCTACTTCAGACAAGAGCATATGGCTCGAGGTCTGATACAATCTACAAAAGGCGCTCCTTCATAAAGGATTCATTAAAGACTTGTGCTACAATCCCAAAGCACTTTCAAAAATTTGGGTTTGTTTATCCAGCTGATCTCCGCTTGATGTGTTGGATCGCTTGCTGAGTTGGCGATGCTCCTGCATCACTATGGAAAACTCAAAAATGTGAATGTGTGATGTGAATGTACCTTGTGAAAAAGGTCGATGAATGTGAATAACATTATTAATATATATATATATATATATATATATATATATATATATATATATATTATATTGCAGGACTGATGAGAGGGGATATTCTGAAAAAGAGACCACAATGGATGAAGAAAGGTTGTGGAAGGCACCTGGAAAGGTGGCGTTAACTTCCATCGAAAACCAATACTGTATTTGGACTTCACTGGCTTAGAGAACCAAAAGCGGCTCGCTTGCCCCAAATTAAATGACTCTCTAGGATTGGTAGGTAAAGGGCTCCTCGTGAGTAATGAGGGATGGGATGGGGTGAACCACCCATCTGTAGAGCTGTCAGGCCTGACTAGTGCGAGGGAAATCGCGCCACATGTAACCTCACAAGAGGAAAAAGGTGTGAGGGAGAAGCAAGAAGAGGGAAGATGCGAGGGAAGGAGGAGAACTCTGGAAAATATAGAGTGAGTGATAGCAGAGAAGGGGGAGAGTAACCCTCATTCTCGGTCACTGGAAAATAGAGACGCAGTCTCACAACATTGTGGTCTCAGCTCGGGGGTGGCTAGTGGTAAATCCCATCGGAATTGCTGAGCCTATGGTTGGGTGGAAACGAGCACCCCTCTTAGCAGTTGCACTCACTTCTGGTGTTATTTCTGATAAGTGTTTTACATCTTGCATCTTGAAATTTATATGCTGAAATCTATGCTCATAGTCTGTGCAGATTTATGAATGGTTTGACTATAAGACTGCTTGTGTAGTGTTTTGATTCAGAAATGGTGTTTGCACGATTATAATGGAAGGACCACATATGGCTTATGTTTATAAATAGATTTATATGTATATATGCACATTGAATCAATTCAGAATTCAAGTCGTTTCTCGGGAAATCTATACACTTATCCATCTCAGGTGATACCCTGGATAAATCTCCCCATAGAGACACCCTTTTTGAAAATCTCAGAAGAGGTAGCACTTTGTGTGAAAAGACTCTACAGAGGCACATAAGTCACAGAATCCCTTGAGGATTCGAAGAATAAGTATTGATCAACGAATGAGATCTTGTCGGAAGATTCGCGGTCATTCCCAACCGTTAGATTGAAGGAATAAATAAGGGTGTTAAATTCCTTAACCCCTTTTCCTTTATCTTCGTGAGTAGCGAAGAAATCGGGACCGTAGATTCCCAAGGTTCGTGAAAGAATCTGAACTGTGGATTCGTGTCCAGGCAACTTAGGAATGATGCAATGGAAAGATAGGTCTGGGCTGTTAGATCTAGGTCTAAACAGGTGACAACCATTGGGATATGTCAGAAGATGCACGGGGGTTAAACCTTCATGAGCAGAAGTGTGAAGTCCCGAAGGGGGTTGTATCGGGATATCAATGTTCAGGAATCCGGAGGACAAGAGTCTGGGCACTCGACATCAGAAATTGTGAAACTGCGAAAGAATCTGAGCTGTTCGTTTGAGAGAAGACGCGTGTCGCGAGATCCTATCTATCGGGGATTCAAACACCGAAATTCAGAGAAGGAAGTCCTTTGACTTCACGAGTGGCGAAGTCATGAGAAGATCGGGACTGTCCATCTGAGGAGGATAGGTGGCAGAGATTGAGGGATCTCGTAAACTTGGAGGTTTGTGAGGTGAGAGCCTAGGAATAGGGTGCTTCAAGTCGCGAGTGGCGAAACCGCAAGGAGTAAGGATAGCCATTGGATCCAAGTCAAAGGAGGACCGTTGGATTAGGGCCTTATCATGCGTATCACGCATTCGAAGGTTCGGAGGTTGAGAGGGCCTCTTCTCGACATTAGAAGTCGTGAAGTTCCGAGAGCCGAGGCACAAGTGAGGAATGCATGGTAGAACCACAAGGTGGGGCCCACGTGGTTCACAGGCGGACAGACGTTGCCTGGAGAAAGGATTCCATGCTCTATTGACTTCTCGCATCTCAAGGATTCACAGAGTAAGAGCACGGGAGCTCAACCCTTCAACTCACAAAGTGACTAGTAGCGAGAACGCGAGAGGAAAAAGTTGATCTCGCATCTCAGGGTTTCACAAGAAGAGAGAACAAGAGTTGGGTGCTCCAATTCACGAGGTCGCGAAGTGTGAAGTCGCGAGGAGAAAAATACGAACCATTGGATCCAGGAACAAGAGGACCATTGGATCAAAGATCCATGGAGATATCATTTATCGGGACTTCGGGGGTTCAGAGGTTGGAAGGGGTCAATTTCGACCATAGAAGTCATGAAGTGTCGAGAGCTAAGGCTCATGAGAACATGTGGCACGTCCATCAGGTGGGGCTCGCATGATTGACAGGTGGGCACACGTCGCCCGGAAAGGAGTCAACACTCTGTTGACTTCTCGCATCTTGGAGATTCGCGAGATAGGGGCACGAAGGCTCAATGCTCCAACTCATGAGGTTGCGAGTTGCGAGAAGTGCAAAGAGGAAGTCAACCATTGTTGACTTTCGTGCCTCGGGATTTCGGAGAAGAAGAGCATGAGAGCTCGATGCTTCAACCTGCGAGGTTGTGAGTAGTGAAAAGTGTCAAAGGGAAGTCATGCATCGCATTTCCCCGAATTGCGAAAATTCGATAAGTTCTTAGTTTTTTTAAGCGCATAGACACGGGATAGAGTCATGTGGACAAGACCCCAAGGGGGAAGCCTGCCACTCGCTAGCCCTGTCGGGGTTCAGCGCTTCGTTGTGTCAAGGTTTGCAGAGTTGAAGACTCGACGCTCTGGTAGTGCTGAGTCGCGAAGAGTGAAAGAATGCCATACTTGTTCGGCACGATCACATGGAAGTGGAAAACAAAGGAACTATCCTATGCTAAGACCCCCGTAGGTATTTCAGGGATTCTGATCCTTGAGAATTCGACGAAAAATATTGTTTTCCTTAGTGGGTATCTAACACTTTGATAGAAGATAGAGATGATTCGTCCCCTCCCTTCTATACGTCACTAAACATACATGATAATGTTTTGCATAATTGTTTGATAGACTCAGGGGCATCTCACAATCTCATGCCCAAGCCAGTCATGGATGAACTTGGATTAGAAATCACAAAGGCTTACCATGACTTATATTCCTTTGACTCTAGGAAAGTAATGTGTCTTGGGGCCATCAAAGATCTGGTTGTGACCTTATTTCAGTTACCCATGAAAAGTGTGGTCATGGACATTATAGTGGTTGATGTTCCCCCCAATTTTAGCATGCTATTGTCAATATCTTGGATAAAAATACTTGGGGGAACTTTACAGATGGACCTCACATATGCCATTTTTCCTATATTTGGGTGTGAGAATAGAAGACTTTACATGGAAGCTTAATTGGCATACATCATTAGTGATGAAGAAGACCCCACCAACCATCCTATTTTTTCCCTTGACACTGATTTGGGATCCATCATATTACAACTCACCGATGATCCTGAAATCCCTCTTAAAATCAGAAAATAGTCCATCACTTATTGTGAAAACCCTCCTCCAACTACCCCTATTTGGAAGAAGTTATTTAATGGAGCCTCTTTTAAGGAAGGTGTTGGTGCTGGATTAATCTTCATCTCACCTTATCAAGAGACTATACCTCTATTCTACAAGTTGGAATTTGAAGCCACCAACAATGTGGCAGAGTATGAAGCTCTTGTTTTGGGTTTAAGAGTTGCAAAAGACATGGGAATTGAAGAGCTATCAGTATTTGGGGATGCAGAGATAATTATTCATCAGATAAAAAATATTTATCAAGATAATCACCCTAGGCTTAGAACTTATAGAAATGAGGTGTGGGACCTAATTGAAAATTTCTTCTTAGCTTTCAACATTTCATTTATTCCAACAAAGGAGAATACCATGGATGATTCTTTGGCAGTTTCAGCAAGCCATTTCAGAGTCCCACTTCCACCTAAACTCAAATATGACGTGGAGGTGAAATATAGACCCTCTATACCTGACAATGTCAAGCATTGGAAGGTGTTTGAGGATGATCTTGAGATCAAAAAATTTCTTGAGTCGGTTGATGAATTCTCTGCATCACATATTGACCAAGATCATGATTCTGAAAGTTATCCTCATACTGATGTTTTGTTGAATAAAATTTCTAATCACGATATTGTTCAGCTACCTAGCAACCACATTCCAAAGGGACTAGTTCCTTTAGAAATATTGTTCGATGGGAACGATGTGGCAGTAAAGTTTAAAGACTCAACTGATGATGTTGATGTATCTACGTGTAATATTGGTATAGAGAAGGACCCAAAATTTGTCAAATTGTCAAGTAGCATGTCAAGAGAACAAAGAGCTAAGTATGCTGAGTTGTTAAAATAATTTGTTGATGTGTTTGCCTAGATATATGAATACCTTAGAACATATGACAGAAGTATCATCGAGCATAATATCCCACCGAAGGAGGAATCCAAACCATTTAGGTAGAAGTTGAGACAAATAAATCCTATGCTATTGCCTATTATGGAGAAAGAGGTAAAAAAGATTTTGGATGCCCAGATTATCATTCCCTTGATATTTTCTAAGTGGGTGGCCAACTTGGTCCCAGTGAGAAAGAAGAATGGAGAAATCAAAATTTGTGTTGATTTCTAAAATCTAAACAGAAGCTCTAAGAAGGATAATTACCCCTTTTCCAAGATGGAACACATATTACATAGGGTGATGGGTGCATATAGGATGTCTATGATTAATGGATTTTATGGCTACAATCAAGTCTATGTCTTACCTGAATACAGAGAGAAGAAAACCTTCACCACTCCTTGGGGTACATTCATGTACGCTAAGATGCCCTTTGGATTAATGAATGCAAGAGAAACCTTTCAACGAGCCATGGACATAGCTTTTATTGGAGAGAAGGACAAGTTTGTAGTCATTTATCTAGATGACATCACAATGTTCTCACGTTCTGATAACTAGCATTATGGTCATCTAAAAAGAGTCTTTATGAAATGTAGAATATTTGGTCTCTCTATAAATCCCAAAAAATCATTATTTGCCATGAAAGAAGGGAAACTATTGGGGCACATTGTGTCAGCTGAGGGGGTAAGGATTGATCCAAGCGCGGTAGAAGATATCCAAACTTTTTCACCCCCTATATCCAAGAAATAAGTTCATTCCTTCTTGGGAAATATTAATTTTTTGAGAAGGTTTGTTTCGAATTTTCCCGAGTTGGTAAAGTTTATCACAACCATGCTGAGGAAGGGAAATGAGATCAAGTGGACTTATGAAGCTTGTAATTCTTTCAATCAGATAAAGAAGGCCTTGACTGAAGCACCTGTACTTATCAATCCTGACTACTCCAAGGAGTTTCTAATTTTCTCTTTTTTTTCATCTGACACAATAGAAGTTGTTTTATTGCAGAAGAATGCTGAAGGGTTAGAGCATCCTATTTCCTTTTTCAGTAGGGCATTGAGAAATGATGAAATAAAATATGACATCATGGAAAAGAAAGCCTATGCATTGGTTAAATATCTCAAATATTTCAGAGTTTATGTGCTACATTCAAAAGTCATTGCATATGTCCCTTCAGCTTTTGTGAAGGAGATCCTCATTCAGCTCGACATAGATGGAAGAAGGAGCAATTAGATTGCCAAGATACTTGAATTTGATCTTGAAATATATCCTACCAAATTGGTTAAAGGTCAAGGTTTAGCTAGGTTGTTGGATGAATCTAATTGTAAAGCCCCAGGGGTCAATTTAATAAACATTTGTTCAGAAAATCAATAAGTTGAGTTGTCTAATGAAGATCCTCAAGTCACACCCCCATTGGTAGGATGCATTT
>ML808630.1:130742-145077 GCA_009831015.1 Picea engelmannii | reverse complement strand
CTTCCATCTGCATCTTCCATAACTGGTAGTTTTGGCCGTTAAATTTCTCGACCCTAAACTTTCCATCTTCTGACATTGCTCCCACTCGAACCAGGAACCCTCTTTTCCTGCGAGTTACCTTATGCTCTGATACTAGTTGTTAGAAAAACAGGACCGTGGAGCAATAAAATAAAACAAATGCAGGAAAAAAAACACAGAAGACACACAATACAAGAGAGACACAGATTTACGTGGTTCACCCAGTGTGGGCTACGTCCACCAGAGAAATTGCCAGGTCCTTCCTTTATTATTATCCATCAAATGAAGGGATACAACCTACAGCAAAACCCGCTGTAACTTCCTCTTCTTTCTCTCACAGTATCCTATCTCAGAATAGAATATTCACCCTCATACATAGCCGCAATACATTTCCCCCATAAAATAGGGTTTCCTTCTAGGGCAAAAAACCCTAACATAATCTCTACCGTTAGATCTACGACCTTATAATGAACGGTCCAGATTTACAATGAAATTACAATATACTTTTATAAGGCAATTTTTTCTTCGGGGGCTTCGCACCCGAACCCCCGTTGGGGGCCCGCTTGCCCCCAGACCCCCCGACCCCACAAAGGGGGTACCCCCCCTCTGCACTCCCCCGCGTGGAAGAGTGTACATACTTCTGGGGTGTAAATACTTCATGGGGTATAGACTTGGTTGAAAGCAAAGGACCTCTGCATCAGGAAGATAATCAGGCTTCCCATGTCATTGTAACTATCATTTTTCTTTTTCGTTTTTTTATTTTTATTTTTTGTAGAAGACTCCATAGCCCAATGGATAAGGCACAAGAACTACACGTTCTTCGCATCTCATAGGGAGAATGCCATCCCCCATGGAGCCAAATGTTATTACATAAAGTTGTCAAGGGCCATAGGTGTGTATCGATATACCCATATTTGTTGCCTTGCCTTGTTTCTCTATCTTTCCCAAGCTAGGTCTTCAAGTCTTTCCCTTTTTGTTATTTGAACAAGATGGTTTCCCTTGAGGTCTTGCATGAAAGGTCTTGGTCTGAAGCTCTCTGCCTATCACCCAAGTCTTTGTTTACAAAGTCCATATCCACGTACGCTAAGTCAAAAAGGTCGAGGACAATTTTTATCTAGGTCGTAGATCTCATTAGGATATCAATGGTGGAAAATAATCACGGGAATCAGGAGTTTGAAATATTGTTAAAAGTGGTTTGTCAAAGGTTTGAACTCCCAAAACCCAAAATCAATAAGGACCATCCGATTCAGAGAGACACATGGCGCAAGATCAACAATTTCATAGTTTCAAGGAGTGGAAAAGTCAAAGGGCAGAGTTGTGAGGACTCACGATGTCCCAATACCCGTAGATTAGATCTGGACCATGGATCTTAGACGGATGTGTGGTGCCAGATTTGAGAAGTCGTGATTTCACAAATTGGAGGTCTTAGCATGGAGCACGACGCAAGTTCATGAAGTGGGAAATCAGGAAGCACTCAGGGATTGGGCCCATGATCATAGCCCATGGTCATATTGAAAGTGGGGCCATAAATAAGGGTAAGCACCTATTGAGTGGCTAGAGACTGAGGTTTTCGAGGAGGAAATCATGGCCGTCAAATCCAAATCAAGTTTGACCGTCGATCTGAAAGGGCCATTTCACAAGTTCATGCATCACGATACTTGGAATCAAGTGGAGTGAAGACTCTTGAAATGTGAAATCATGAAGTACTTGGGAGCTAAGCACCAGGTTGCGACCCAGGGTCGCATGATGAAGTGGCTAAAACCAGGAGCTCTACGATCACGAAGGAAAGGGCATCGATTTCACATAGATTTGCAGAGCCTCGAGGCATCAAGATTGACTTGAATAAGTCATGGGCACTTCCTAGAAACATTCATGGGTGTCAGGCCTTGTCCTGATCCCAATGAAGGAAGTTATTGAATATAGGGGCAATAGTTGAAACCTCATCTCACCCCATAAATGGAAAGCATTGCAGAGAGAAACTATGAAGGCAGACTGTCCATCGAAGCTTCCTTCTAGATGTATTTTCCTATAAAATGCATAACTGCGCCTGTCTCGCGTCTGACATGAGAATGCCTGTGCAGTCTGATAGAGCGGGCATCGACTAGGAACTTTGAATGCACGGGTCCGATCACGCTTTTGGTAGTTGCAGTAGCTTTGAGTATATATACTCAATTTTGATATTTGTTTATGGTCAAATGGTTGAGCTAGGCTCCCTGCTATTGTAATATTTTTATGAAGAACACTGGTTTTCTAGTTATGAATTTGTTTTTGAGACATCTTGGTTAATCTAAGTCATCTTTCTTAATATATCTTATTTTCCTCTGATATTAAGAGATTTCATGAATGACTAAGTCACATGAATTTTTGTAACTTTATTATGATCAATGTTTGATTATAGTGTTGTTATAATGTCTTTTAGTTCCCTTGAAAATTTGAATTCAAGAGGATCTTGTGTTTGAGTTTTTTCCTCCTTAGGCTTCTAGAAGACTTGATGTCCATAGAATCTCTACACTCTCCTCACCAAACTATTCCCTCTAATCACCCTTACTCCAAATTACTTACTAAAGTTGATACGAGACCTCAATTTCTTGTACATGCCAGCCCATATTTTTTGAGTTAGAACTTTATTATCATTGAGTCCTCTCCATTCAATCACCTAAAACGCATTTACATTTACTGTATAAACTGATGGGTATTGGGCTTACCTTCTATGCAATCTGAAAGTGACTTCTAGTGCTAACACATTTATCAGATTGTTAATGAATGAGCAGGTTGTGAGGTATTTTCATTCGTGGATGGTTTCTCGGGATATAACCAGATTTAGATCAAACCTGAGGACCAGCATAAAACAAATATTATATGTCCATGGGGCACATTTTCTTATCGTAAGATGAATTTTGGCATGAATAATTTTGGAGCCACTTTTCAGTGGTCCATGTCCTCTTTTTTTCCATGATCTCAAACATATAGTCGAGACTTATTTGGATGATTTATCATCATGATCTCGTAAGAGAGTTGATCATCCCACACACCTCCGACTTATCTTTGAGCGATGTCGCTACTATCAGATTCACTTGAATCCCAACAAGTGTAGTTTTTCATGATGCTGTGATCTAGGTCGATATCGGTGGCCACCCACCTTCTCTAACTGGCCCAAAACATGTTTTTGGCATTTTTGGTAATTTACTATTTTTAGCAGTTTTTAACTTCTGAGGCCATTTTGAGGCCCTAAACAATGTTTTTTGATAAAATGGGGAGAAACATGGATCATAGATCAATGGTTCTCACCCAAAATTTGTATTTCTCAGATAGATCTTTCCAACGAGCTATTGAGCACCCCAAACAGAGATCGTATGCAAAAGTTACGCCCCTGGGAAGTTGACGTATCAACTACCCCCATCGAGGCCCACAAACCTTTTGGCTTTTCATCTTTTGGGGTTAGGGTTTTGAATTTTAATTATGTTAAAAAGGCCCTTAGAGCCTCATTGTAATGATCATATTCTTGTGAATGCAAGTAGTCGTCACATCTCTTCTTAGAGATAAGCTACCACCATTCTAGTGAGTCCTTCACTCTGTACTTTTACAACCTCTGTACATTTATTTCATTGATAGAAATCGTGTATTACTATATATCTGTGACTCTTGTTATATTTTCACTATATCTCTATTATATTTTTGTCTCTCTTGCAATATCTATGAATATTTCTGTGTTATATCTCCACTCTCATTTCATGTCGAAAATAATCCGGATCAGTGGTATCAGAGCAGGCTACTCTTGATTGTTTTCAGTGCATGTCCCCGACGAGGTCCGAGTATAGCAAGTTGGGTTTTGAGATTGTCTCTCTTGAGGACAATCACTCTCACACGCCCAAGAAACCCTCAATGACAGAAGAAAATAAAAATGATGGAGCAAACGATCCTATCAGTCTGTTGCTTGAGAAAGCTCTCATGTGATAGAGGGACGAAATGATGGATAATTTTTCCCACATCCTTCAACGCCTCCCAATAGCATCAGGCGCATCTTCATCAAGTGGCCACTTTGGAGGCACATCACCTTTCAAGGTACAGGTTAATTTTGATATTCCTGTATTTGAAGGTCAAATAGATGCAGATGCCCTAGATAAATGGTTAAATCTGCTAGAAGGTTATTTCTCTGTTCATAATTTTTCCGACAAGGAACATATCACCTTCGCACTCCTTAAGGCTCTCCCCCATGTCAAACATTGGTGGGAAACTTACTGGGAGAAGAGTTCCAGAGAGGATTCTGGAATATATGGGGCCAATCCCACTTGGGATTCTTTTGTGGATGCGGTAAAGGAACAATATTACCCTGTTGGAAACTATGAGGACCAGTACATGAGATGGACCACACTGCGACAAGAGAGGGGCCAAGAAGTTCTAGAGTTCACCAATACCTTCCATACCTTGCACACCAAGCTAGGTATCAAAGACTCCAAATGACATTTGGTTCTGAAATATCGTGGGGCTCTACACAGATACATACAAACTGAAATGGAGTTGTTGGACATCTCATCACTCGGTGTTGCCCTTTTGATATGTTGTTAAAATCGAGCAGAAATTTAAGCACTAGAACAAACGAGAGTTTGGGTTTGCAAATCCACAACAACCAAAGTATGACAAAGACAACCCTAACAAATAGTCTCCTGAAAACCAGTCCAAGCCACAAGAAAAGAAGGGTCACGAGAAGATAAAGAAGGACACCGGAAAATGGTGCGATTTCCACAAAATCCCCTGGAACAATACCGATGAATGTCGCTCAAAATAGTCATTGGTGGCTGAGATCAAAGACAAGGAGACAAACCCTAATTCAGAATCTGATTCTGAAAATACTGGTAAAAGACAGATCATCAATGCAGACCCCACTGCTATTGTTGTGACCACAACAATTCAACCAGAAGAACCAATAGATTCAGAAGAGGGGGAGCACCTTTTTCATTCATAGATGTGTGTGAAGGGGATCGTGCTACATTTTATTGTTGATAGTGGAAGACAGAAGAACCTCATCTCAACAAAGGTCATCAAACAGTTGGGATTGTCGACAACACCACACCCACAACCATACAACATCAGGTGGCTTCGCTACGGAAGAGATCTTTGTGTTAGCCAGCAGTGTCGATTTTCATATGACATCCAACCCTTCAAGGATGAGGTATTATGTGATGTTTCCCCACTGGATGTTTGTGATGTTCTCTTGGGCCAGCCATATATCTGGAAGCCCCATGTTATTTATGAGTCTCGACCCCATAGTGTCATTGTTACTTTAGGGGGTCATCTCTATAGAATACCAAAGGTAGTTTTGACTATTGTCCCACATAAACAATACCACAAGGTAGTATCTCATACTACAAAATTCATCTTCTCCACAATCTGTTCAAAAGGGGAACAAAAGGATACTGCAACCACTACACCCTCGGCCTGAGCACCTTCTATCCACCAAAAGTAGGTTGACAAGGTTGCAACAAAGCAAAAATATTTCTTCTGCACAAAGTCATCTAAAATATCCAGACTGGTTAAAAAGGTCCAAACCTTCCAGCCAATGGTAAGTGATAGCCTTCAACAAGCTAAGCAATGCCACTTCTCCAGCAAGGCAAGCAGATCACCAAGATTCAGATACAACAATCGCTTTCCCCTCTCCCTTGAGAACTCAACACAATGGAGACCATTGCTTCCTAAGCAGGGAGGATTGATCCAGGTGGATATCGATGGCCACCCAACTTCTCCAACTGGCCCAAAATATGTTTTTGGCAATTTTGGCAATTTACTATTTTTAGCAGTTTTTAACTTTTGGGGCCATTTTGAGGCCCTAAACGATTTTTTTTGAGAAAACGGGGAGAAACGTGGAACATAGATCAATGTTTCTCACCCAAAAGTTATATTTCTCGGATAGATATTTCCAACAAGCTATCGAGCACCCCAAACGAAGATTGTATGCAAAAGTTACGCCCTTGGGAAGTTGACGTATCAACTACCCCCATTGGGCCCCACAAACCTTTTGGATTTTCATCTTCTAGGGTTAGGGTTTTGGTTTTTACTTATGTTAAAAAGGTCCTTAGAGACTCATTGTAATTATCATCTTCTTGCGAATGCGAGTAGCCTTCGCATCTCTTCTCAGAGATAAGCTACCACCATTCTAGCGAGTCCTTCACTCTGTACTTTTACAACCTCTGTGCATTTATTTCATTAAGAGAAATCATGTATTACTGTATATCTGTGAATCTTGTTATATTTTCGCTATATCTTTGTTATATTGTTGTGTCTCTTGCAATATCTTTGAATATTTCTGTGTTATATCTCTGCTCTCATTTCGTGCCAAAAATAATCTAGATCATGTCGGGTCGTATTTTAGGTTTCATAGTTTTGACAACAAGGATCATGGTCGATCCTCTAAAGTTTGAGGTGACAATTCAGTTGCCTCCCCCATCAAAATTCCCTCATCTTCAAAGATTACAGTGAAAATCGAACTTTCTTTGACGTTTTATCGCAAAATATGTCAAGATCACTAAAGGGTTCATGTGTTTACTGAAAATGGGAGTCCCTTTCAATTGGGACGAAGCTGCTCATTACTCTTTCAAAGCATTGAAACATGCCCTCATGTCTGCCCCTCTACTTTGGCCTCCCAATTATAATAAATATTTCCTATTGTACATGGTCTTCGTAGAGTCGACCATCGGTATGGTCTTGGTTCAAGAGGATGATCTGCTCGAAGAGCATGTGATTTATTACCTAAGTTGAGGCCTGATGTTGTACTCAACATTGTGGGCCTATTGAACGTCTGTAAAGACTGCCACCAGTTTCTCACCTATTCAATTGATTTACGAGATGGAAGCAGTCTTACCAATAGAGTGCTAGATCCCATCTCTAAAGTTGGCAGTAGAGTTATTTCCAGACACTTCACCACTTGAGGAACTCTTATTATATCTCGAGCAGCTTGATGAGAAATGCCATGATGCATCCTTGGCTAACAAGGATCATAAGAAATGGGTCAAGTGTCAATATGATCGGTCCGTTCATCCACAAATTTTCTCCAAAGGTGACCTTGTCCTAGTCTACGACCAAGATAAGGATCCCTTGGGGGTAGGAAAGTTTAAACCCATGTGGTTCAGACCTTTCATAGTGAAGGAGGTTTTAAATAAGGGTTCTTATCTTCTAGTTTACTTTGAGGGAAATGCTTTAGTGGATCCTAGAAATAGGCTCTACCTTAAGAAGTATTACTCGTAGGTTGGTCGCCTAGGTGACTTCTTGTACATATGTATAATTCTTATATAGTTAGTTTTTTTTCTTTTTGTTTTATGGGTGTGTCATTATTTATGTCATTTTTTTCACTGTGGTAGATGTCAAGTGAATCAAAGGTGTTCGTTGGGTTCGTGGATGATGCTAGACGACACACTTGGAGGCTTTCTTCCATAGCTTGGGTGATTTTCACACCTCAAGGCCAGTTGCTATCTTCTAGAGGTATCTGTTTAGGTTACACCATAAACAACGTTGCCGAGTAGAGCGCAATGATAGAGTTTCTTCATGACACTTTTTCGCATGGTATTTCTCACCTCTGGGTCTACTTAGATGCTCAACTAGTTGTGTCACGGTTAAATGGGTTTTACCGCGTTTATGATACTACTCTACATTAATGATTCCTTAGGGTATGTCTCTTAGAACGATGCTTTGATTACATTACGTATATCCATGTTTCTAGGATATTAAATCAAACGACAGGTAATCTAGCTAATCAAGTATTAGATTGGCATATTTCACACACATGAAAGAAGAACACACATATACATGTACATACATTTGTAAAAATGTGATCCATAAGACATATAAAAGTTAAAAATACACATATATATCAAAAAGTATCAGATTAAATAGGTTGGTGTGAACACCTCAAAAATACATATCCGATATACATCACAGGGCTTATGCCCTCAAAAATATAAAAAAGAGTGCCCTCGACATGTAAGTGGTCCATCCTAGCTAAGCACGAGGCCTGTTGGCCCTGTCATAGTGAATTTTTTTTTTCACTAAATGCTAGAATGGTTGGACCCAGGTCTGTGGCACCCCAACTATGTGAGCCTACATCAATGGCAGGAGATCCTCGATTTCAACCATGGGAACTGCATGAGTGAGAACGGTGAGGTTCTGCTCCACCCATCTCAAAATTCTCTCAGCCTCTCTGGCTAGAGGTCCCCCTTCTACTATTGTTGGTCAGATGGCTACTACTGGTACTGCCTCTAGTCGAGGAAATCACCTGGTCCTTGAGAAGTCTACTGGATGCATTTCTCCCACATCTGTACATAACATATACATAGTTGTTAGATACTCTGATTCACATAAAAATTGATATATATTAAAAAGAAGATAAAAATTAAATAACTTTAAAAACAAACATACCTATCTCTCCTTGCTCTTATCCAGGAGGTACAACCATGTTTGAATCCCTGGAAAATTTGATTTCAGCATAGGGGTAGTCCTCTATCACTGGAATTTTTCGTGCCGACCATTCAAAAAATTTGTCATCGAAGGCCTCTATGGTCCTTCCTCCTCCATGTCACGACAACAATTCTGCCCATCTACTCACTATTGGGAAGGAGGCCACATGCCTCCAAACTGTCTCTCATGGACTAAGGTTGGGTACCCTCTCAAAGAAGAATGAGCATAAAATGGTACCAAACCTGAATTTTTTATTACTCCACCCTCAACACTCTGTGAACTGCCTCTTCATGCAGTCAAGCATGGTTGTGCTCCAGTCAAATATTCATGCATTTAAGCATTGAATCGCATAATATATGTGTGCCCAAGAGGCCTGATGTAAGGTCATGGATCAAGTGATCCGCCCAATAAGCAAAACTATCACCTTCATTGATAGGTTGGTAATCTTGTGGATTGGCACTTGAGAACCTACTTTCTCAGTGTTGACCTCGCAATGCATTCCAATAAGCTCGGTGATGTTTTAGGGACCAAGGGGAAATGAACGCAAGTTGAATGGTTCCCCTCTCCTCGAGAGGCCAATCAGAAATTATATGTTCTCAGTCGTTGGAGTCAATGACTGCCTCTCAAGCATAGACTCCTCAACGTCAGGGTGCCAATAATCCACTAAGGCATTCAACAGCCTGGGTTGTTCCCTCATGAATGGACACTAGTAGAACTTCCAGAACCCACATTGTTTCAATGCAACCATAGAAATAGGGTCCTCATCGACCAAGATATCAATATCCTCATGATCCCTCTCTCTCCAGTGGACATATAGCCTGTTACATGACAAGTTCAAGGGGAGAATCAACTCTTGCTTTTTCATTTTTTTTATGTTATTGAGGGTGTACGCGGGCTATCTTAGACATAGTGGAGTATGAATGTGGGAATATTTTTCTCTTACCACGGGAATACATGGGATGGCCTTGGACAACCTGCGTACACATAGGGCCACCCTTTCTTAAGATGGCGCGCCCCCCAAAAAACTAAGATAAATGCACAATTAATGAATGGAAATGCAAGAGGGATGAATTTCTTCTTAGTTGGTCCAAGCAGAAGTTTGTTTTGTCCTCTGAAGCTCCCACAATCAACTCTTTTAGCAAGGGGGTCTTTTCTCTTTTTGGTTAATTCTCAATTTGCAATGGTGAAAATGAGTTGTCAACTTTTATTTATAGACTTTTTTGACCTTTTTTGCCACTTTTTCGAACTGTTTTGATGTTTTTTCCGTCTTGAAAATAATTTAGCATGGTTCTTGGGTTTCTTATTGGATGTTACGATGAAATTCACTTTTGGTTTGGAAATTTTTTTGGGAGATGGTTCAATTTTAAAGGTCCTTTGGTAAAAGTTGTTTTTTCCAACTTTTTGCATAAAAGTTAGGATTCCACCTCCACTTTCTGCATCTCGTTGTCTTTTCCACTTTTCCATAGGATCGATCCCACTGAACTACGACATGTAATAGTCATTGCTTCTTTAGAAGTGTCATAATTTAGTGGTAGATCCTACCTCTACATGGATGCCCTAGTTAGATCCTTATTAGATTTTGGCGTCCATGTCATCGTTAATGAATTTAAGCTCGGGAGTCCTTGTTAGTCCTATCCTGATTATGAGATTGAGCCTCATATATCTGATGTGTCATCACTCTTGGCCTCACCCTTGGGACTCCCAAAAAATGAGTCTTCTTTTAATCCCTTCTCAGACTCTCTAAACATGAAAAGATTGTCGAGTGATCTTGTTATCCTTCACGCTCACCAAACTAAAACTTGAAGGCACATCTTTCCGGTGATATTTTACCCTTTTTTTGGTTTGGATGGTCAATTTTACGAGAAAAGGTATACTCTAGGAACTTTGGTTCGCTAGAAGAGTATTCTCAAGTATACGTTTAACCCTTTTTCGGGCCTGAGGGACTAACTTTATGAAAAAGGAACCCCCATGAAATCCATAGTTAAGCTCTTTTCAGACTCCCTAAAATTGAAAAGATCATTGAGTGACCTTGTTCTTTCACACTTGTTAAACTGGTCCAAAAGAACATCCCCTACGGAGTCCATAGCTAAGCTCTTTTCAGACTCCTTAAAATTGAAAAGATCGTCGAGTGACCTTGTTCTTTCACACTCGTTAAATTGGTCCATAAAAACATCTATTAGCATGAGTTTACCCCTTTCCGACTTGTAGATTAAGGAGGAAAAAGGTACACCTCGGGAGATTCATCTCCCTGGGAGAGTTCTCCTAAGTAAATTTTATACTTTTTCGTGCTAAGGGGACTAAATCTAGAAAAAGGTTGTGAGTCTATAGTTAATCTCTTTTCAGACTCCTTAAAATTGAAAAGATTGTTGAGTGATCTTGTCTTTGTCACACTCATTAAAATGGTTTTGAATAGAAGTCTTTTCGGTGCTAGTTTACCCCTTTTTCGAACCAACTAGACTATCTTCGAAAAAGGTACCCCAGTGGAGTCTTCTTTTACATTTTTTCAGACTTTCTAAACATGAAAAAAATACCGAGATTACCTTATTTGTGCTCATTAAAATTACATTGAAGGGGGTTTTCATTGTGTCTTATTAATCGCATTTGCATCTCCGCACCTTTGGCTTAATGCTGGCTCCATGTTGCTCTCAACTGAACCTTTGAAGCATGACTTATACACAAGCCTTGTAGCACTTTGCCTCTGTGTTTTGACACCTTGACCCATGGAGGAATTTTCCCGAGTGTCCTTTTCCTGCACATGTCTCCTTGATTTGAGAATTAGTGTTTTCCTCATGCTTGAAACTAGTATTCTTGCGATACTCGTTCCTCCTTTGTAACATAGCATTCTTTTATTCCTTTTCAAGCTCTTTAAAAATAATGAAAAAGACAAAAAAATAAAAAATAAAAACCCCGAAAAGAGGACAGGAAATATATCTTCCTTTTATGGTAGCACAATGAGTCGCCCTTGGACAAAGCAAATCCTTTTGTTTGTTCGTCAAGATTTGGTATCTAATATGACCTTAGGAAGTTGTTCTCACTACATAGAGTTGTGTCCTCCTCAGTTTGGTTATCCTTCCAAACATATGGAGATTTTATGTTGCCTCCTGCATTGTGAACTTATGTCAATGTTATGCTGCCTGATTTTGATCATCTGCCATGATATTGTCCAAGGGAATTTTTACCCAACCTGAGTTGGCCTTTCTGCAGTTTCTCTCCTGACCTCATGCCCGACCATCCCGAGTGTCCAATCAATTCCTTGTTCAAAATCAATGAAGTTATTTGCCTAATCATCAGGATCCTCTTGTTGTTTCCCAATGATTCATTGAAGACCTTTGGGTAGTGAAGTCATACACTCAAATTACACTCCTACCTGAGTTTTTAATATCTTGAGGTTGTTTCTTGAGCTCTGAAGGCCTCATCTCCAGTCATCAGGTGTCGTTGGCTTCTTGAAGATGGATACTATACTTGTATATATTTGATCTCGAGATGTAGAACCACTGTGTATTTCTTGCGGCTACACTTTATATAGTTATATGACATGGATTTGCAGTGTTTTTGATTGGCATCCATAATTTATTTCATCCTGAGCATGGGTATGCCTGCCTCAGAGAGACAATTGTTATTTTTACAGATGACACATCCATAACTCTGGTTCTAGGCTCACTCGCTTCGTACATTGGTGAAGATTTGTAATGTATTTCATCCATCAAATTCTCTTCTGACCTCACACATTAGGGATCATCTATTATAACCCTAAATTTTTCTACATATGCATACTTGGTATCAGGCCCTCTGACTTGCTATATTTTCCAAGCCATCACTAAGTTGTTCTTCTTAAAAACACTATTTTTGAATATGTACACACCATGCACCATTACTGACCGTGTATGCATGCTTGCTGCACCACTAAAAACCGCATATGTATGCTAGTTTCACCACTATAGCCCGCATATACTCGCAAAAGTTGCAAGGAATTCATTGAGATTACAGGCTATTGGGTAGTTTCCCAACTGTCCCACCACTTATAGCCTGTTACCCAACCAAATAACCATCCTTTTGTCATATAAAAGGAGGTTTTGGGGTCTAATTCCAGAGCTAATCATAAGAACAATGAAACTCTACTTGTTTCACATCCCCTCCTTGCCCCAAGAAATTGCAGCCACCTTGTGAGATTTACCTCCGAATTTCCTATTTTTACTTTTTTCCTTCATCATAATCCTATTCCATTTCCCTAGAGAGAGGTTGAGAGGATAAAGATATGTGGAGGCACAGTTGGAACTTGGTGAAGAGGATCCCGGATCAGGTTCGTGGAGCAGTGACAGATCTTGTTGTAAGTAAACATTGTTATATCAATAGAAGGAATACTTTTTCTATCCCAAAATATGATGTGTCAAATGTTTGTATTTGATTTATGATTTATTCTAACATCTAACCCATGATTTATATATGATACGCATGTTTACAGTTTCCTGTTTATCTATTTGTGAATGTAGGTCAGCCTTGGGAGGAGGCTTGCAGTCAACAGAGCTATTGAACGTGAGAAGATCGACACTAGACGTGGAGTAAAAGGTAAAGTTACCTGATCTTTTCACTTTATCTTTCATATATGAATTTGGGGTATGTTTGGGGTAGTTAGAAAAGTAGGAGACTTTTAGATGGTTAGATCTACCTACATTTTGAACCCTAGTGTAGTCCATAGGGGTTTTTTCCCTACTAGTAGACACATGCAGTGCATATAAAAATTCACATTCAAAACAGAGTAATGCTCAGAAACAACAATGACAAAACTCCCTACGAACTATGGAAAGGAAGCGCATACAACAACCTCTAAATCAAGGAGGTTGGACAGGTGGCACGATTTCAAGCAACACCAAAGGAATCACATGTCTTATCAGTGAAGAGGATTTTTAGATATCTCAAAGGAAAATAAGAGTTTGGATTATGGTATCCAAAAGGAAAGGATCTATCACTTATTTCCTACACAGATGAAGATTGGGCAAGTTGCATTGATGACCGATGAAGCACCAGTGGAGCAACGTTTTACTTAGGTGAGTGTTTAGTATCTTGGGTAAGCAAGAAACAATCATCAATATCTTTATCTACATCCGAAGAAAAGTATATTTCAATGGCATGATGTTGTACTTAGGTTCTATGGATGAAGCAAACTTTGACAGATATACAGGTTGAGTATGATGAGACCATTCCAATCTATTGTGATAATACAAGCGCCATCAGTATCTCAAAGAACCCGATGATGCACTCCAAGAAGAAGCTATAAGTTTTAAACCTGCGAAGTAAAGACATGCATATAGATTCTTAACCAATACATAAATTAATCAATGACTCATACATAGAGTACAGAGAGATTTTATACCGAAAACCCTCAACCAGGAAAACCTTTCTTATTTTCATTATATTGAATTTCACCATTCACCATACAATATATACAATGTTTTTATGTATTTCGTAGATACAAAAACTCTAATCCCTTAATCCGGGATTGATTTTCAAATCCACTAAAAATAGCAACATCGGCTAAAAATAGCAAAAAACCACCCAAAAAAAAAAAATCAGGGCGTTTCCCTGAACGCTGCGCGTAACCAGGGGGGGCATACCTACCCCCCCCCTGGGACCCTCCTAGGAAAGTGCCCAGGGATCCTCAAACGTATTTTTCATATGCATTTGTCGTATCTGATGTGCCCACACACACAAACATGCAAATAATATAACACATACCCAACATTCTCCCACTTGTTGTTTTCTTTGCATCCAGGGGTCCAGGGGATTATATAGTCAACAATCCAGGGCAGCAATGCCCATTGTTACT
Source organism: Picea engelmannii (assembly GCA_009831015.1). NCBI lineage: Eukaryota > Viridiplantae > Streptophyta > Pinopsida > Pinales > Pinaceae > Picea > Picea engelmannii. The sequence continues at coordinate 130,790 of ML808630.1, read as the reverse complement.
CTACACCAGGAGAATTTTTTTGTGCTCACAGACTTTGTCAATGAATCT
>ML808630.1:106607-126267 GCA_009831015.1 Picea engelmannii | reverse complement strand
AGTACACAAAGATTTTATACTGGAAACCCTCAACCTGGAAAACCTTTCTTATTTTCATTATATCGAATTTCACCATTCACCATACAATATATACAATGTTTTTATGTATTCCATAGATACCAAAACCCTAATCCCTTAATCCGGGATTAATTTTCAAATCCACTAAAAATAGCAACATCCGCTAAAAATAGCAAAAAAACGCCAAAAAACAATTTCGGGGTGCTGCCCCGAGTTACCGCTCGTTGCCGAATGTTGCACATAACTAGGGGGGGGGGAATACTTGACCCCCCCTGGGAACCCCCTAGGAAAGCACCCGACTCCCACACACACACACATGCAAAGAATATAACACATACCCAACATAATCACATTCCAATAAAGTATCACTTTCGACGCGAACAGGTTGCAGAGAAGAACATCATAGTTGAATATGTGGGCACAAAATAACAAGTGGCATACATCTTTACAAAACCGACTCCAAGGGAAGCCTTTGAGTATTTTTGCCAGAGACTCAAAGTAATTTCTACTCCAAAATGCATACTTTTGAATGCTTATCTTATATGTTTTATATTTACACGAGGAAGCACCATAAAGAGGACAGTTCAGGTTGGGGGATCAATTTTAGGAAGAGTTCAGTCAGGGGGAGTATCCCCAGGGATAGTTCAGTTAGGGGGAGCAGCCCCGAATGGAAATATACCTTTGCCTTTGATGACAAATAGGGACAGATTTATCAAATGCAAGATATAAATGATTGGAGAGAGAGCACAGAGGCATGTAGAAAGGGGGAGAAGCCCAAGGAGAGTTTATTCAGGGGGAGAAACCCCAAATGGATATACCCTTTTTCATTGATTTCAAAGGGGGAGATATAGAAACATCGATGAGGAGTATAAACATGAATGTTATCATGACTAAGTTTTGCCATCAATGTTGGTGTTTCCATCAATGCCAAAGGGGGAGATTGTTAGAAAATTGGCTTAGGTTTATGGACAATTGGTATGTATTGTTTGTTTTCAATGATTTCAATCATTGGAGAGTGGTATTGTAGATTTATTTCAACCCTTAATGATTGACGTCAACCCTTGGAGAAAGTCTGGTAGCGAATTCTAGTAGCACAAAGGTTTGGGTAATGGAGCCAAGTTTGTTTGATGTATAATGGTATGAGTTTTAATATATTTGAAGGTAAGATTATTCTATATGGGTAGTGCATGTCATTCCATTTTTGGTGGTATGTGGAACATCACATAACTCCTCACGGTTAGAGAGTTATAACCATGTGAAGTTGGAGAACCCAGGTTTGGGTAATGGACCCAATTTTGTTTCATGGATAATGGTATGCGTTTTGATATATTTTCAGGTAATAATATTTTATATGGATAGTACATTTCATTTCATTTATGGTGGTATGTGGAACATTAGATAACTCCTCCCGGTTATAGAGTTATGGCCATGTGAAGTTGGAGAACCCTCATGAGTCATCTAGAAACCCCAAAAGGTCAAAGTGGTTTAAGAGATTTTAGAAGGTAAATAATAAAGTGAAGTGATGAGTGTACTATAAGTCAAAGTGAATACAAAATAAATTATTTAAACAATAAAGTTAATGGAGAAATTACTAAGTTGACAAGTGGTTAGAAGTGGGTTAGCCCTAAAATAAGAAAAGTGGGTTAAGATGGTTAAAAGGTAACCCCTTGAGGAAGCTACATGAAAGTATAAATAAGAGGAAAGAATATCTCATTTTAATCACAATTGAGCATATTGAATATCTACAGGTGAGTGAGGTAACCAAATGATGTCTAAGCTGAATTTCAGAGGGAATGTGAAGTAAAGAAGGTCGAAATTCAAGGGAGGATAAATTCTTTTGATGATGCTTTCTAAGGTATGTTATTTACAGGTCATCTCACCATTTTCACAATAACTTTTTTTTATAGAATGATTTAGACAGTGAAATTGGGATACCATTGAGGAAACATATCCAAGTATATGTTATACAAATTTTAGCTTGTGGGTCATTGTATTTTTGGAGTTACACTCCGTGGAAAATATGATTTGTGGCTAGTCCCGAAACTAGTCTAAAACAGGTGTTTCAGATAAAAAAGTCATAACTTCTTCATAACATATTCAAATTTAGTAAGACCAAATGTGTTGGTTAGAATACAATATTTAGTATTTTGTGTACAATTTTTAGTTCCATACAACAAATATTCTGTGTGGGGCACACTTTACAAGTTCTCTCTCTAGAATAAGCCATAATTCAACAACATACACCATTTTTTCTATAAATATTTTTCTTAGAGGTTCCAAGTAGTGACACCTGGAGGAATTGCATAAAACACACTGACAAATATTGTGTACTATTTTCAGTTCTTTATTCATTACAAGTACATAGTTATGATTATTTCAAGTTAGGGTTGTTGACTAATCCAAAACTAGTCATGTGAGACTAAAGTAAAGTTGGATGAAAATGCTATTCTCTTGTTGTTAAAGTTAAGGAAGGTTTGCATGTGTGTTATCATATAAACCAGGTCTATTACATAGTTACAAATCAGATTTGGATGATGAAATTTATTAGGGCTTTTGGTTGAGGTACATGTTCGGTACATGGTTGAGACAAGTAGTTAATGAGTTGGCACATACATGAGGTGTATAGTTGATTATGTTGGTACATCATAATGAGTCATAGTTGATGATTAGTTGATCCATGATTGGTACATACTTGGTACATGGTTGGAGGCACTTATTAGTAGTATTATTGACACATGGTTTATGGATCATGTAGCATACTTGTATTGGTATATTATTAGAAGGACATATTGATCTTGGTGATGATTATGAGTTGTTGTGTTATGCTTGGTTGATGCACATCTTTGAGAGTTTTCTTAGTGATTGATCTTGGTGAGTAGATCTGATTTGGCTGATAAGATTGATGAGACATGTTGTTGTGATAGGTTTTTTGGGCAGGTTGTTGTGATAGGTTATTCATACATGTTTGGTACATGGTTGATTCACTTGTTCATGGTACAGGTTGAGGCACAGGTTGGTGCATGGTTGATGCAATTGTTTATGGTACATGTTGATTACATGTTTTTTGGTACAGGTTGGTGCATGGTTGATGCACTTGTTTATGGTATAGGTTGATTAAAGGTTGAGGTACATGTTGATGCATGGTTCAGGTTATTGGTACAAGTTGTTTGGTGCAGGTTGATTGGTATAGGTTTACAACAATATATCTCACAGTGATAGTTTGAAAGTGGTTCCATTATTTTACTTATACATCAGGGCGGTTGCATGGGGAAAGGATAGGTGGTTGTATACACCTTCCGGTTGTATCTAGAGAACATATGGGGTTGTATCCTCCTTCTAGATGTAGTTAGATAATTCGGGAGTTGGAGCTTCCCTCGGGTTGTATCCTGTGAAACTAGGGAGTTGGAGCCTCCTTCCAGTTGCAGCTGGAAAACAAAGGAATTTGGTGCTTCCAATGAATGCAATTCTTAAAGACATATAAGAAAAATCATTCTGTGGTTTTCTCCTACTTTGGGTTTCCATGTAAAACACTGGTGTACTGTGTATGTGTGTGATTTCTTATTTTTTCATTGTTTATTTACTATACAACTATTGGATGTTAATGCTACATTGTTATAACACTTGCATTTTATGGTGAAAACTGATTAAATTTCTCTATAACTAATTCACCCCCCCTCTTAGTAATCCAACAAAAGTTTTTCCATCATAAAAGAAACATTAGATGTTCTTGGAATCCATATGATCTTTAAACATTGTGCAAAAGAGATTCAACATCAACCATTTTCTCTATCAGACTATTACTGGAAAATACTCTGTTCAGAATCACTAATTCAAGCAAATATACACAATCATAACTAACACTAATTAGAAATCTTAATTCAAATTTATAACTAAGACAACATTTGAAAATACTTTGTATAGAATCAATAATCCCTGCAAACCTTCAAACTCATAACTAATGCTAATTAGAAATCATAACTCAAATCCATAACTAAAATAACATGGAAAATCACAATTTGAAATTACAACTAGGGTATCATGGAAAATCATAACTTGGCATTATAACTAGGATGCTATAGACAATCATAACTCAAAATCCACTTCGATCTTATCATGTTGATGCTAAAATAAAAATTAGAAAATAAAGAAAACCTATAGAGAGTATTTGAAATTACAACTTAATAAATAAACACTATCTAAATTAGTACCCTGCAGAGTGATTTACAGCTAGAGAGAAAAATACATGACAACATAATTAAACAACCTCTACACAAAGGAACTACCACTTGCAAACAATATGTTAAGAATCTAAATATCAACAAGTAACCATGGACGTCCAAACATGCTCTGTGATATACACACAATTCATAAAATGAGCTGCAAATTAGAGAAGTTATACAGGGAGGTGAATTAGACAAGCAATCTGAAATTAAAAAGATATACACAATGGATGAAATTTTAAAAAGAAACTTTGAAATGATATATGAGAGGGAATTATATAGATGCAAATATATATACTGATATAAAAAACTACCCAGAACACTGGTGGCCCCCCAGAAGGTCGTGGCAATACTTCAACAGGAAAACAAAATCACTGAGTTAACTCAACATTAGCATTGATCATTAAAAGAAGAGTATACAACAAAATGAAGATAATGTCTGTGTATAAAATAAAATTCGTGTCCTTCTTCGCGGAATAGGAAGCAATATTTATAGATTGTTACAGATCTTGAGAGGTCGACCACTGGAAGGGTCGACGCTCTCTAAAAGCAGTAATTTAATTAAATTTGTTTTAACAAAAGGCATATTTATTAACAGCCTTGTGCGCTCCACTTAATGGCCACAACAACTACCCAAGTATGGATGAGACGAGCTCCATAGCTAGAGGGAATGAGTTGGAATAAAATCCATGTTCTTGATTCATCCATCAAATTTCGTCGATGTGTTAAACTCCAACTCGTCTACGCTCCAAGTGTCGGATCGAGTGTCAGATGGAGGTCTGGACGAGGGACTAGATGGAAGGTCGGATCATGATTTTGACTTGTTGCAAGAAAACAAGAAACATTATATCACTATAATCAATCAACTGAAGATGAATTAATCATGAAACCATTGCAAAAATGATGATTATACATACCTCGTACGATTCCATGGTGAATTGATGCATAAAGCTTGATAATACCTTTAAAAATGGCTAAATAAGAGCATAGAATGTATAATTTTCATATGCAAAAAGGATTTGGCCATTGGAAAAAATAGTCAAAACACAAAACCAACATTTCTCCCATGCCTAAGGATTTGCAGGTCCCTCTGCAAACAAATATGGATCACTTGAGATAACTATACTTGTGAAGGAGGGGGTGGATTAGTTTTAGAAGCTTCTCCCTCATGCCCCGGGGGCTTTGTCTTAGGCCTTTTGTGATGTTTCAATTGTATCTGGAGACTGTGATTGGTTGTGGTCATATGATCAACCAATCATTGAAGAGAGTTTACTTTTGCTTGCAGGACAACATTGTCATGATGAAAATTCCTATCCACAGTTTCTCGTTCTGCCAATTGTTGAAGTAGCTGAGCATTTTCTTGTTGCAATTTCTCAATAGTTGGGGTTTGATTAGATGGATCAAGAGAGGAAGGCTTGTGTTCCTTGATAGATGTAGAAGTTCTATCAACTTTAGAATATGGTATAGGCATCTAGGAGGAATGAGTAACAATGTTTTTGTGAGGGAAACTTGGTTTAATAGGTTCATATTTGACCTCTTTATTGATCTTATACTCCTCTGCAAAAACTTCTTTGAGTATTTTATGGGGTCTCTGATGATCGAAATACAATTGAATAGGATCCAAAGTACTTGGAGGTTTTATATTGGGCTTGTCACTCATACTTCGGTTTCTTCTTCGAAAGGATTTCCCCTTGAATCGATTAGCTCCTCTCCTCTTTGTAGGAACTGAAGGAAAATCTTGATGAAATGAATCTTGTAGCTTATTAGGTTTAGAATCAATATGTGTTGAAGGAAACGGGGAATTATCAACAACCTTTTTAATTTTCTTACCAGATGAAGCTACAGGGGAATCAATAATTTTCTTGGCTTTTTTATCAGACAGGGAGATAGTTTGAACTGGAGGGTTTGGATTTTTTGGAGAATGAGGCTTAGGTGGGGTGACATCCCCTAAATTGACTGATCTCTTTCTTGACTTAAATGTGAGATGGGGATTCAAGAATTGGTAGAGGAAATTTTCCCATATCTTACTCAGTTTTGTCAATTATTATATAAAAAGAAATTTAATGAGGCCATGGTGAAATAAACTGTTGTGAGGGTTGTCCAAATTTTTACAGACCTAGGAACACATTTTCTCAAGGATTTTCAGAAAGTAGAAAGGAAAATTCAGGGGTTTGTTGAATTGAAAATGGGGTAACAGATGAAAATGACAAGATTTAAAAACATAGTACCTACCTTCACAAGTGATGAGCCTGGTAATTACAATCAGGGGGTTAATCAATTCATCTTTGATCCATTATTTTTAATACCCTTTGGCTCTAGATACATTTTGGAATTTGGGCTTGAACACTTTGTTATATCTTGGACGTGGGAATTCATGGTGTTTGTACCACCGATCCCTAACCCGTGGCAATTGCATGGCCGAGGAAATGGATTCCTTAGAGACTAATAAGACCATATACTCTAGGTGATCCAGTCTCCCATCAAACCCAAGATCAAATTGGAGAGACACACCATCATCGTCCCCCTGCAGACTAGCTAGGAATGGTCCCCAACCCGCGTGGAGGAAGATTTCTCTACATGCTGTGAATTTTGGAATGGCTAGTAGCTCGGTGTAGGAGGATGGTTCATAATGGTTGGGCATGGTTACCGAGCGAGGGATGAGTAGGAGCCTGAAATTGTGCATAGGTTGAGTGCGACACAAAAAAAATAGGATGAGAGAAATGAGAAATTGGGGAAGAGTACCCATTTCTTAATGCAATTGTGATGGAAACAGTTGAATCGTGGGTGAATTTGTCATACTTGATCGCCATGTGTGATGATAATTGTGCTGAGTTTGAATTTGAATGGTGTGTACTTTGGAGGAAAAAAAAATCATGTAATAATTCAATCAATGTCCTAGTCTTCGACTTGGGCATTTGATCATAAATGAATTTATAAGTTTAATTTTATTACCAAAATGGAATTTGAAAAATACACCATTCAATTCATCTAACTTACCATTGCAATGGGTGTAATTAATTCGATTGATCATACTTGCATGCGATCGTGATCATTTACAGTATATAAATACCTCACCTGATCCTCCATATGGCACTTCATCTGGTCCTCTAGATGGCACTCCATTTGGTCCTCTAGATGGCACTCCATCTGGTCCTCTTGTGGAAGTGGAAATTGTCCCATAGTAAATGGACATTCACCCATAACACTTATCTTGGACAATTTCTGGTAGGCATGGTGAACAATATCATGGAGCATGGATAGGATGAGTATGAATAGGATTATCCATTGTTGATTTCCTTGTCATCGATTTGTAACAATATAAAACAACTTGTTCCTCTTTTCACAAGCTTGTAATACAAATGATAGTGAGCATTTAGTAGTTTTTTATTGATCTGTAATTGTCACAAGGAACAATTAAATATAAGAAGTCTTCCATTGTATAAACATAAAAATAAAAATGCACATTAGGATTATAACACAAAAAATGATGTCATCAATATATAATTTAGCATACCAATACAAACAACTGTTGATATAATAGCCCAGAATATTGTAAAAACATTATGATAGAATTTTTGACAGAGATTCTACTTCCTCTTCTCATGTATTGTAATATAGATGACAATGTTTATCATTTGTCAGCTCAGGAAACTCCTTCCCCACTCCTAAGTATTGTGACACCTCACAATCAAATATATAGGGAACCAGTCAATTCTCCCAATAGCCTAAGATTTACAGTTTTCCAAGTGTAGATATAAATTTCACACATTAGTCTGACAAGACGGTTAAAATATGGCCCCACCTGTAGGACAGAACATCCTACGTATAGTTAAGAAGAGGTAGGAGAGATATTCTTAGGATTGTCTTAAAGTTAGTTCCCAATGGCATATTGATGGAGTTCATTGACCTTTTCTTAACCATGCATACTTATTTTCATATTTTCCTACAAGTAATGTGGTACATCGGGACAAGTTTTAATATTTAGGAATTTTATTTATTGTTTGTCAGATCATCACCCTCGCTAGGTAGACTGCCATGCTTCCAGTGATCCTGTTCAGTACTCCGATGGGTTTACCTAGTCATACCATAGGCCGATAACCACTGCCAGCAGACCTGTTTAGTATCCCGATGGGTTAGTCTCTTACACCCTTTTATAACAGAGATTGGTCCAACATCTTTTAAAATTTGTGTATAAATATTTCGTTTTTCAAGAAAATGGGGAGGCAACTCTAGAAATATTTATTTTGAACCAGGATGGTATTTAAGTTAGAGGATGACTCTTCTTTATGTATTACTTATAGATTTTCCTGATGTAAGGGACACTTAAGTGGATGTAGCCTATCTAAAGATATGGTATAATAAATCATTTTTAGTGTGTAGTGGATGGTACCATTGGAAAATAACAAAAAGGTATCTTCAGGCCCTACTCACTTTCTTCTTTTTTAAATTTATATTGATGTTTCCATGGCTAACCGCTAATTATACCTTATTGCTACTCTTTCATAAAGATAATTTACTCGCCCACTCAGGGTTATTGGATAAATTGTACGAGTAACCTCTAGGTTTGATAATACAACATGTCACTTCCTTATATCCTCTAGTGGTGGAGGTTATGAGAAACTGCCATTAAAGATGCCTTGAGAGAAAGGAAGATATAAATCTTGAAAAAATGGTTAATTTACAACAAGCAATTTCTAAGCATAATAAAAATTCATTATCCAATTGATTCTTAAGTAGACAACAGAGTTAAAATATAGAAACATCTTCTTTCGAAGTAAAATACTTCCCTTTTTGTCTCCTTGAAGTTGTCCACTTGTGGTGAAATAAATACTTACAAATATCTCTAAAATTGTTTATCAACAAAAACACACTTTAAATTATTTGCATAAGTACAATCAGAATTCAGAAAAAGTTTCAAGAACATGGGGAGGGAGAAGAAACTTCCCCATCCACCAAGGCCAATGCCTTATCAAATGACATGACCTGTAGAAAATATTCTTTGGAAATGGGTATGTGGTAAAGTTTAAGTCGGTGTCCATTCACTACAAAAGAGACTTGTCCATCATCAATTGTTTTTATCTTAACATCCCCATTATCATACATAGTAACTACCTTATAAGGCCCAACCATCGAGTGGTAAGTTTTCCTTTAAAATTTTTGAATTGGGAATCAAACAACAAAGCCCAATCACCCGGTTGAAATTGTTTCTTCTTAATAATTTTGTCATGCCACTTGCTCCTCTAGTTTTGAACTAAAATTGTACGTTGGATAGAATCTTGTCTAATCTCATCCAATTCATTCAATTGTAGGGCTAGTTTTTTTTTTCCTTGTCTAGGTCTAATTGTGCAGTGATACAGAAATTCCTTACTTGGAATTCAATTGGTAGAAGCACTTGTTTTCCATAAACTAGTTCGTATGGGGTATGCCCAGTGGTGTTTCTCCAGGTGGTACAATATGCCCACAAAGCCTCTGGAAGTTTATCAACCCAATATCTATGGTGTATTTGGATAGTTTTGGTTAATATAGTTTCCAATACTTTGTTCATTGACTCTACTTGGCCATTATCTTGTGGGTGATATGGAGAAGACTTACAATGCTTAATCCCATATTTTTTTGTTAATTCCTTCATCATCTTAAAAGTGAATTGTGTGCCCTGGTCTGTAACAATTTCATAAGGAACACCAAAGAAGGTAAATATGTCTTCATAAATGAATTCAAAAACATATGTTTCAGTAGCCTTAAACAAGGCTTTTGCCTCTACCCACTTGGTGACATAATATGTACAAACCAAAATATAATTATTCTTACAAGACATGAGTGAAATTGGTCCTACAAAATCTTAGGCCCATTTCTCAAAAGGTTCTATCATAACTTGGGCACGTAAGGGAATTTCATCAGTTGATGTGGGTCTTCATATCCTCTAACATCTATCGCAACTTCTCACATATTTGGAAACATCCTTAAAAATGCTAGGCCAATAGTAACTTGAATGTAAAAACTTATACGTTGTACATTTGTTGGAAAAATTTCCACCACATGGTCCATCATGACAACTTCGTAGGATTTTTGGTATCTCATCTTCTCGAACACATCTACAAATAATCAAGTCTGGTCCAATATTAAAAAGGTCATGGCCAACTCAAGAGTAGTTAGCATTGTGCGTTATAATTCGACGCTTTTCATGAGGTGACAAATGAGCTGGTAACTTTCTAGTAGCCAAATAGTTTTCCGTGTCTGCAAACCATGGGGTATTTATGGAGAGGGAAAAGAGATGATCATGTGAAAAACTATCATCAATAGGAATACTTTCACCCTCATGATTATTGCATGAGAGAAAATCAACTACTAAGTTCTCTTTTCCAGGTTAGTCAAGGACAATGATATTGAACTCTTGTAATAACAGGAGCCACCTAGTTACTCGACCATTGGTAATGAGTTTATTCATGAGAAATATAATGGAAGAGTGATTTGTATATACAAATACCGCATATCTGTGATATAATGGAAAATTTTGTTGATGACATGGCCAACTTCCAAGAATTCCTTTTCGGTAACTATATAGTTTAACTCGACAAGTGACAAGTTCTTACTTACAAAGTAAATGGCATGGGACTATTGGTCTTCCTTTTTCCCTAATACTCCTCCTATTGTAGTATCATAGGAATAAGTGTATATGTGAAATGGAAGGGTCCAATTGGGTCCTCTAAGAACTGGTGGCATAGATAATTTATCTTTTATAGTTTCAAAAGAGGTTTGGCACTGGCCAATCCAAAGAAAATCAACATATTTTTCAAGAAATCTAAACATTGGTGCATCAATATTTGTAAAATTATCAATAAATCATTGGTAGCATCCGACATGTCCAAGAAATATTATTACCTCTTTTTGAGTCTTTGGAGGTGGAAGTTTGATGATTACCTCAATATTAGCAGGATCCACTTTAATCCCTTCAGATGAAACATGATTCCCTAAGACTACTCCTTTAGTCAATAACATTTTACACTTTTCATGACTTAAGGATAGATTCATTTCTTGACATCTGATAAAGAATTTCTTCATATTATCTAGGGCTTCCTAACAAGTATTACCATATAATGTAAAATCGTCCATATACACTTCCACACAATCATGAATGAGGTCAACAAATATCTCTAATATTGCTTGTTGAAATGTGGCAGGAGCATTACACAAACCAAATGGAAAGACCCTATAGGCATAGGTGCCCCAAGGACAAGTGAAAGTAGTCTTCTCCCGATCCTCAGGTGCTATGAGAATTTGGTTGTATTCACTATATCCATCTAGGAAGGAAAAGTATCACTTCCCTGACAAGGTATCCATGACTTGGTCAATGAAGGGAAGAGGAAAATAATTCTTAAGAGTGGCCTTATTAAGTTCTTGGAAGTCAACACAAATTATCCATTTTTAGGTTACTTTCTTTGGAACCACTACAAGTAGGGATGCCCATTTACTACCAGAGATTGGATAAATAAAACTGACATTCAATAGCTTCTGTATTTATTCCTTTACTATATCCTTTAGTGTCAGATTCATCCTTCTCTGGGGTTGCCTAACAGGTGTTACTTCTACCTGGGTATATATGTGATGAACGCATGTAACGGGGTGTATACCCTTCATATCAATATATTCCTAGGAAAATTCCCCTGATTAGTCTTTAAGGACATTTACTAACTGTTCCTGTTGATTTGCATCTAGTCTAAAATTTATATGTAGGAATTTTCCAGGACTAATATCATAGGGAATGGTATAAGATATGGTAGATTCATCTAAATAAAAAATAAAATATGTTGAAGAAAAATTTGATGGGTCCAACTATTCCTGAAAGTCTTCACCAAGCATGTACTCAAATTGGGGAAACGATTGCTGAAAATCAACACACGTGATTGCAAAAATAAATTGATTTAGCACATTTTCCATTGTTTTCTCCTGAAGTGCCCAGGAATGGTCACTAGGCAACATGGGTTCTTCCCAGTTCTCATTCTTATATGGACATTCAAGCCACCATAGATTCTCCATAACAGGTTTATTTGGTGGGTATATGGTAAGCTTTTGTATAGAAAGTACATTAGAGATAGTCATTTCACCTTCTCTACAGCCAATAAATGCATTGGTTTTGGCCAACCAAGGTATTTCCAAGATAACGGGATGTCATTTAGCAGGATCCTTTGAATGAATGAAAATAAACTCTACTAGATATTCCCATGTTGCTAATGTAACAATGATATCATCCGAGATTCCTTCAGGTGTAACTTTTGTCTTATCTGCTAATTCCAAAATAGTTGGGGTAGGTCTAAGCTGGGGTTTCTACTATAATTCCTCAATAGTCATAAAATTAATGTCTTACCCCAAGTATATGAGAGTATTTCTGATGGGAACCTTATTAATGGTTATTGTTACTATGGGGTTCCCTAGGTTTGCATACTTTGTGACCCTAGGCTGCTTTGATATATATTCAGACAATTCTTTTATCAAATGTACTGTTGGAGGATATTTTTGTTTCCTACCTGGTTTCTTGATACACAATTATTTGACCACCTTACTATAAATTGGAATTTCCTTTATGGATTGTAATAGGTGAATTTTGAGAGAGATGTTATTTAATTCATTTAAAATTTAAAATTCCAATCGAATCATTGGTTTCTCAATTACTAATATTTCTGGATAAGGAGGGGATTTTGTAATATATGAAGATTCACTTTGGGGAAACCTATGTTCCTGGTCTTTGGGAATAATAACATCTTCCCACTTAGTGTCATTTGTGATTTCTTCAGGAGTTTCATGTTCTTATTATTCCCGGATGACTACTGAAGGCCTCTGTCTATCCAAAACTTTTCCCAAACTTAGTTGAATCTCATGTAGTGGAACAAGAGAAATACCATATGTTGGAAAGGTTTGCAGCTCAACATTGTGAAGAGGTTGAGTTGGTTTGTTATTCAGGTGAGGCACCGATTGTGCTGGTAATAATGTTGGTCTTGGGGAGATTGTATTTTGAAATTGTTGGGGTTGTTGTGGAATAGGAGGTAAAGGTGGGGGAAAAAAACCTGGCAAAAGATGATGGATGTTCGATGGAAACTGTGGGTAAGGATGAGTGGTAATAGGAAAAGGTGGAGCCTGAGCGTTTCTTTGGGTATTCCCTCCTCTCCATCCTTGTAGCCAATGGTGGTGTGAAGCATAGTATGGAGATCACTTTTTCCTATCTAGTGAGTTCCACTATTGTGGTTGTTGATAATAAGGTGAAACTTGAGGTGGTGTATCCTGGTATGTAGGTTGACTCATAGGTTGCCATCGCCTCCTAGGTACATAAGAAGATTCCCTAGGATCCCCACTTCTCTAAATGGTTGATAAACTGGGTAGTGATGGAATTTTTCAGTTGGGTGGTCTTCAGTACAGAAGCCACAAACTGAAATGTTTTCTAATGGGCACTCCCTTAAGGAATGCTTCCTCTTGCACCTTGGACAAAATATGCACATTGCTTCATTCTCTTCCTCTTGTTTCTTCTTAATCTTTAGGGTGTCCAACTAGGAACCTATTGTACTTAGGATATCAGTTTTGAATGTATCCAATTTTTTTCCTGTCTCTACCCTTGTAATACCACCTGAACTAATTGTTTTTAGGTTTCTACTATAAGGATCCCAAACACTCTTCCCAGTTTTGGCCCTACTCCTCGAGTAATTTCTACACATTTCATAGATTTCAGTGAATGGTTTATGGGAGATGTGACCTGATGCCATCAAGTTAAGTGTCTCTAGATATTCTTCCAAAATTCTTTTAAGGAAAAGAGTCATGAATGCATCATCTGGAAGGTCATGGCATTTCTATTTCGGTGAGGTATAAGCAAACCTTTCCATGTAATCTTCGAGACTCTCGTCCTTTAATTGTTGAATTTTAAAAATATCATTACGAGAATCCTTGGATTTGTAATAGTATTGGTATTTCTTAAGAAATATATCTTTCATGTCTTCCAAAGACCTAATACTGGACACTCCTAACCCCATGGACCATCTTAGTGCAGAATCCTTGAGAGTGGCAAGAAAAAGTTTTAATTTATGGGCATCTTGAAAGTAGTTGTAGCTTCTACACAAGATGTCAAACTCAAATAGGAAGATATTTGGGTATTCACTTCTCTTACCATAAAAGGTGGGTAGTGAAGAGAGTGGAATGTTCTTCATGTTGACATTTTGTGTGGTATCCAAAATCGGAAACCCAAAGGTGGTTTTTGTTTGGTTTCTGACATATCTCACTCATCATGTCTCACATGGTTGTGATCCTCCTAATCGTCCATAATGATTTGATTCCCAAAGAGATAATACCTGAATGGTTTTATCCTTGAAGATAACAAAGTGTCCCAAGGTTCTTTTCCAGGAAGGGTATCCCTCTGATAGGAAGATTTATCTATTGTTTGGATGTTCGGGACTTTACTCGAGCCCATTGAGAATATTGGTGCCAAAGTTTTTGTTTCAACTTGGGATACAATTATATTGGTTGAACTTCCAAAAAGAGCATTGACCTATTCAAGGTCAATGATATCTACAAATTTTGAGTCCCCTGATGGTGGTGAATAGGAAAATGTTGTGTTGGTTGGTTCTGATGAAGGCTCGAGTGGTCTTTCCTCCTGCCCACTACTATTGATGTTTCAATTTTCTTCTCTATAATTTACCCAGTTTTGATCTCTTCAGATACTTATTTATCTCTTTGGGTTGAGATATCCCCTACTTTCTAGTATCTTTCTATGGATTTTATGGGTGGAGTATTCCTTCCTCCAAAAAGGTTAGAAGGAACCTTGATTGGAAGTTTTGGGTTGTGATGGGCCCGAGATATGATCACTTTCATGACGATTATTATACATTTTTGCCACATGTACATATGCGTTTTTCATCCTTTAAAGGATCTTTTTGAAGAATTTCATGATAAAATGGTATGATCGCCATAAGGTACATGTAATTTATGTTTAATGATTGAATCAAGTATAATTCATCATATTTTATGATTTCTAGGAGCTAATTCACATTTTTTGGTGTTACAGGGAAAAAACGCACTATGTTTCTAGTTCCGACACTTGATCCAACACTCGTTCTGACACTTGATATGGCACTCTATCCACCATTTCCTATTTCACAAAAATGTAGGGTGACTTGGCAGTTAAGGTATTGGTGTCCAATGATGGGCAAATCGGACACGTGGGTTTTGTTTATGCTTGCCCCCTCCAGCTATTGAGCTCTAGACAACTTAATTTCAGTTGCCTAAAGAGGGTGATTATTGGCTCACTCTATTTTATCAGTTAGGGCATCATTTATTGTAATTTTCCAAAATTAGAAGTTAGATAAGTGCTTTTGCTTATTTGTTTATTTATTTGCTTTCATAGGGTAGTTGCTCATTGAATGTAGGTTAGTAAGTTAAAATAGTTTTCTTTTGTCATTTTCTTATTATACTTAGTAGTTTGCTTTTGCTTATTGTTAAACTAGTTTTCTTTACATAGAGTTTTCATTTTATTTCTTAGGAACTATCCATCGACCCTTGGCCCAAAAGTACTTAGGTTACTTAGTTTCAATTTTCTTAGTAGAGTTTTCTCATTAGATAGTTTTGCTTGAGTAGATTATCCTTAGATAGCTACCTTCCATAGTTAGACTATACTCCTACCATCCTTCTACCTTTGGCATATATTTTGCTACAACTCTAAGTTTGCTTACCCTAGGTTGACAATTTAATTGAGGGTTTTTACAGTGTTTTTAGTGCATATATAACACCCATCATTTTTGGCACCATTGCCAGGGAGTTATCTCAAGGTAAGAAGTAATTAGGAATTAGACCATTTCTAGACCTTAGCATTAGTTTGGTGGTGGGGGAACTTTAATACGAGAGGTAAGAACCTGCGCATCTGCTATAGTAGGTTCCCCCAAACCCAATGGTAGTTTTTCTTTTTTATTTTAGTTTTCATGAATAGACCTAGGAATCAAATGGTAGCTTTTTCTTTTTGTTTTTTCTTTCTTTCATGAATAGGCCTAGAGACCCACAAGGTAGATACATTAAATCAAAACCAGACCTTTCAACCAAGGCTCATTTTGATCTCTCTGGGGGAAGGAACGTTCCGCTTATAAAATCCATAGACTGATATTGAAAAACATAAGCTAGCTCAACTCAAAGAGATAAAATAGTCTCTGAAGGGACTAATACAGGGAGAACTATAGAACAAGAAATTAGAGCATCAATCATATTAGGATAGGAGGCACGACCACTCAAGTCTTCCATAGAACCAAACAATACAACCTTTTCTTTTACACCACCACCAGGGGACCCAAATTTTAAGGACATCATAGACCCTGAACATGTGAATCTTTTTTTTGGTAGTTCAGCCAATGTAATTATATCTCAAACTGACATAGAAACTTTGGCACCAATAGCCTCAACCAGCTCGAGTAGAGTCCCAGACATCCAATCCATAGGAAGACCTTTCCATCAAAGGGAAACCTTTTTTTCTTCAAAAATGAAACCACCTAGGTACTCTCTTTTCATAAATCAAGCCAATATGGATGATTAGGAAGACCATAACAATGTAAGACACAGAGAGGAAGAAGAAACTGGAAACCAAACCAAAACTACCTTTGGATTTCCTATTTTGGACACCACTCCCAATGTCAACATGAAGAATATTCCTCTATCAGCACTACCTACCTCTTATGGTAAAAATAGTGAAGATCCAAACACCTTCCTGTTTTAATTTGACATCTTCTGTAGGAGCTACAACTACATACAAGATGCCCATAAATTAAAACTCTTTCCTTCCACCCTCAAAGACTTTGCACTAATATGGTTCATGGGGTTGGGAGAATCCAGTATTAGGTCTTGGGAAGCCATGAAAGACATATTTCTCAAGAAGTACCAAGACTGCTGCAAGTCCAAAGAGTCTCGTAATGAAATTTTTAAAATCCAACAATTAGAAGACGAGACCCTCAAAGATTATATGGAAAGATTTGGTTATATCTCCCAGAAGTCAAAATACCATGACCTCCCAGAGGATGAAATTAGGGATCTTTTCCTTAAGGGAATTGCAGAAGAATTTTTAGAGAAGCTTACCCTGATGGCATCAAGTGACATATCTCATAAACCTTTTTCTGAAATATGTGAAATGTGTGAAAATTACTCAAGGAGTAGAGCCAAAATATGAAAAAATGTTCAGGACCCTTACAATAGAAGCTTAAAACTAGTTAGTTTAGGTGATATCAAAAGAGAAGAGATAGGGAACCTTTTAGAAAACTTTAATACTGACATATTAAGAATAATAGGTTCCTAGTTGGATAACCTTAAAATCAAAAATAAACAGGAGGAGGAGAATGCAACAATGAGAATATATTTCCCAAGAGGCAGGAGGAAGCATTCCTCAAGATAATTCCCCTTAGATAACATTTCAGTTTGTGGATTCTGTACAGAAGACCATGTGACTGAAAAATGTCCACCATTGCCCAGTTTATTAGCCATCTATAGGAGTGGAGATCTTGGGGAGTCTTCTTATGCACCTAGGAGGCCATGATAGCCTAGGAATCAACCCAAATACCTGAATCTACAGTCTCAAGTTCCACCCTATTATCAACAACAACAGTGGAACTCACCGGGTTGGAAAAACTGGTCTACTCAATACCAACATCCTTGGATTCAAGAATGGAGGGGAGAACACAACCAAGGAAACCCTCAAGCTCCACCTATCTCTATGTCCAACCATCCTTATCATTAGTTGTCATCAAACACTCCACAACTTTTACTAGGTTTTGTTCCACCACCTTTACCTCCTATTCCACAAAAAAAACCACTACAATTTTAAAATGTAGGCTCCCTGAGACTGACACTATTACCGACACAACCAGTTCTGAATCCTAATAATAAGCTCCCTCAACCTCTTAACAATGTTGAGATACAAGCCTTCCCGACATATGTTATTACTCATGTTACATTACAGGAAATTCAACTAAGATCGAGAAAAGTTCTAGATAGGTAGAGACCTTCAGTAGTCATCCATGAAGAAGAAGAAGAATAAGAAACCACCAAACAACCCATGGATGACACTAGGTGGGAACATGTTATTATCCCAAAGAATCAAGAACCCAAGATTCCCTAAAATGAACCTTTACAAATTACAAAGGTCCCTCCTTATCCAGACCGATGGGTAATCAAGAAACCTACCACCCAAGCAGAATTTGACATTTTGAATGAATTAAAAAATATTTGTGTCAAGATTCCTCTACTTCAATCCATTAAATACATTCCAATCTATAGTAAGGTAGTCAAATAATTGTGTATTAAAAAGCCATGTAGGAAGCAAAAGAACCCTCCTACAGTACCTTTGGTAGGATGACTTTTCGAGTACATATCAGAGTAGCCAAAACTAGCAAAATATGGGAATCCAGGAAACCCAGTAGTGACCATAACCATTAATGAGGTCATCATTGGACACACCCTCATAGACTTAGGGGCATCCATCAATGTTATGACCACTACTACCTTGGAACAATTACAGTTACAACCTCTTCTTCGACCTACCCCAACCATTTTGGAATTAGCAGATAAAAATAGGGTTATACCTGAAGGGATTTTAGATGATGTCATGGTTACTTTAGCCTCATGGGAGTACCCCATAGATTTTCTTTCCATTCATTCAAAGGATCCTACCATAGGCCATCTCGTTATTTTGGGAATACCTTGGCTAGCCACAACCAATGAATTTATTGGTTGTAGAGAAGGAGAAATGACCATCTTAAATGGTCTCTCTATCCAGAAGCTCACCATTTACCCTCCAGTTCAACCTATTATGGAGAATCTATTGTGGCTTGAATGTCCATATGAGAACGAATACTGGGAAGAACCTGTATTTCCTAGTTACCATGCAAGGGCACTTCAAGAGCATACACCATAAAATCTACTAAACCAGTTCATGTATGCTATCACATATGTGGATTTTCCATAGTCTTTTCCCCAATTTGAGTACATGTTTGGGGAAGAATTTCAAGAACAATTAGACCCATCCATTTTGTCTTCAACATATTTTATTTTCGAAATAGATGAGTCTGCCATGTCTTATACTATTCCCTATGAGATTAGTCCAGGGAAATTTTTACAAATAAACTCTAGGCTAGATACAGACCAACAGAGACAGTTAGTAGATATCCTTAAAGAAAAAACATGAGAATTTTCCTAGGAATACACTGACATGAAGGGTATACACCCTGACACATACTTCCATCACATATATACCCAGGGAGAAGTGACACCTGTTAGGAAACCCCAGAGAAGGATGAACCCAACACTCAAAGACATAGTCAAGGAGGAGATTCAAAAGTTTCTAAATGTTGGATTTATCTATCCCACCTCTGATAGTAATTGGGTATCCCCACTTGTAGTGGTTCCAAAGAAAGTGA
>ML808630.1:89265-102442 GCA_009831015.1 Picea engelmannii | reverse complement strand
AATCATGGAAGAACAGTCACTATATGCCAAGGAATCCAAGTGTGAGTTTGGAATGATAGAAGTGCTTTACTTGGGACACATCATAGGGGAAAAAGGGGTATAGGTACACCAGGAGAAAATAACAGCCATTAGGGAATGGCCTAATCCGAAAACACTCACAGAACTAAGGGGATTCCTAGGCCTATGCACATACTATAGGAAATTTGTCAAAGGGTTTTCTCAACTGTGTGCACCCTTGACTGACTTGACCAAAAAGGGGTCCTTCAAATGGAATGATGAGGCCCAAGTCATGATGGATAAAATGAAAGAGGTCATGAGCACCTGTCGAGTTCTAGCTCTTCCTGATTTCAGCATACCCTTCACTTTGGAGTGTGATGCCTCGAGGGAAGGTATAGGGGTTGTGTTGATGCAGAATAGGCACCCCTTTGCCTATGAAATCCGGAAACTCATGGGTCCTAAACTACTTTACATCATTTACGACAAAGAAATGCGGGCTATCATGCATGCACTAGCCAAATTCAGGCAATATTTGGTAGGTGCAAGGTTTGTGGTCAAATCAGACCATAATAGCCTTAAATATCTATTGGAGAAGAAGGATTTGAATGAAAGACAACAAAAATGGGTAAGAAAAATACAAGCCTGCGACTTTGACATTGAATTCGTCAAAGGAAAGAAAAACGCAGTGGTCGATGCATTATCCAAAAGGCCATCCATTTTTGCCATGTCTGGTATGTTAGTTGACTAAAAGGAACACTTGATAGTGGAATATGCAAAGGATCAGTTTGCTTATCAATTTTTGGACGGGAAAATACAAGATGACAACTTCCAAGTCATAAATGGCCTCATCTATTACAAAGGTCAGATCTTTTTAGTTCCTGGATCAACTCTCAAAGCTAAGATCCTGCATGCATGTCATAACTGACTGGTAGCAGGGCATCAAGGCATCAGTAAGACATATAGGCAGGTGAGAGAGAGGTTTGCATGGAAAGGCCTCAAGGAAGATGTGATGAAGCATGTCAAAGAATGCACTACATGCCAAGAAAACAAGGATGAGCACACACACCCTGTAAGACTGTTGCAACCCCTACCTATTCCAGAGCACAAGTGGGAAATTATATCCATGGATTTCATCACTGGGTTTCCCAGAGCACAGGGGAAAGATTTCATTTTCATGGTGGTAGACAGGTTGACGAAGTTTTCACACTTTTTTCCCATAGCCACAGACTTCAGTGAAGCACAGGTGGCCGAATTATTTTTCAGAGAGGTGTTCAGACTACATGGCCTACCCAAAACCATCATCAGTGACAGGGACAATAGATTCATGAGTACATTTTGGCAAGAGTTGTTCAGATTAGTGGGTACAACATTGAATCCTAGTACTAGCTATCACCCTCAGACGGATGGTCAGACTGAGATAGTCAACAAATGGGTGGAAGGTTACCTCATAAACTACGTAGTAGGATAACAAAAAGCATGGATCATATGGTTACATTTGGGAGAATATTGCTACAACACCACCCAACATATGTCCATTGGCATGTCACCATTCAGAGATTTATATAGCTATGATCCTTTATCATTTGTGGATATTTCATTTGATGAAAACAGGGCTCCGATGGTACAGGATTGGATACAACAGAGCCAAGACATTCTCAGGGAGTTGAAGGATCATTTACAGAGGGCACAAAACCAGCAAAAGGTCCAAGCAGATAAGCACAGAGTTGATTGTATCTTTGAGGTTGGTGATTTAGTCTATTTGAGGTTGCAACCATACAGGTAGGTCTCCATTAAAAGAAGTGGAGCAGAGAAACTGCAACCACGTTTCTTTGGACCTTACAGAGTCAGCAGGAGGATAGGGGCAGTAGCTTATGAGCTGGAGCTTCCACAGGGTAGCAAAATTCACAACTTCTTCCATGTCTCGTGCCTTAAGAAATCCCTTGGTCAACATGTCAAGCCTATTGAGGAATTAACCCCCATGGATGAGGAGGGACAATTTGTTTTGATTCCAGAGGAGGTGTTAGAAGTCCAAGAGAAGAGGCTCTGAAACCAAAGCATCAAGGAGTATCTGATCAGGTGGAAGGATTTACCCATTAAGGATTCCACTTGGGAGAAGGAGCACATTGTTAGAGAAGCAGGTTTGGAATTGCTTGAGGACAAGAAATTTCAATCAGAGGAGACTGTAATGTCCCCCACCTCTTAGAGAGGTGATGAGGAGACTCAGTGGCCTGGGCACCCCCACCAGGTCATAGTCTCACACTGAAGGGGGGAAATTCAAGAAGTTAAAAGTTATATTTTTAAGTTGACTTAAGAAAGGAAAAGGATAAAGGAGTAAAATATAACTCAACAGAAGAATAGAAGATTAACCCTGGGAATTAACCTAACTCAACAGAGAATTAGAAGGAAAAGTATAAGTAAGAGGCTGGGGTGCACCTATTACTCATTCTGGTTTTGGATTAGCATTTTCTATTGCTCTTGAGCATTTAGTTTGGGGGTTTTGCTGTACAAACCCTTGTGAGAAACTCAGTGGTAAAATATCCACTCACCTTGTTCCACAGCTTGGTCTTGAGGATGAAAGACTCCTCCACACCATTCTAGTCTCATCCCATCTCCATCTAGCACTTTAGAAGGTAGCAGGTCGTACTGTTCTTGTCTTTCCAGCAAGGGCGCACCATCATCTAGAGGGAGGTTCGATCCAGCTTATTCTGAGGGACTTGGGCCATTCCGACAGTTGGGTTTTGTTTGCAGGGGAAGGACCATAAGTTTGAGGGATTTTCTAGAGGGTTATCATCATTCTACATTTGTCTACATATTGGGGCATCTTGGAGGCATAGGGGACGTCCTGTGATTCAGTAAAACTCAGATCTAGGGAGATTTGCTTGAGATCTGAGTCTGAAACTTCTCCCTTGGGATTCTCATAGCCCGATATATATTCTTGGAGAGTTTCAGAGAATTTGGAGGCCTCCTTCATTAGGGCCTAACTAGCTAGGGTTTCAGTCATCCAGTGGGGCACCCCATTCAGTGGGAAATTTAGATCTACAAGGTTTGAGAGTGGATTTGGGAATTTGTACATCTAGGTTATCCTTACAGTTGCCCGATCTATCATTTGGCATATTTCTCGAGATGATTGGACACTTTTGGTAGCAGGGCAGAATTATTGAGGGCTTCAACATTCTAGCAGGACGTGGTACTTTCCAGCTTGGAGGTTGAGCATTAGTACGACTCAGATCTGCTTGATTCAGTCTTCATTGTATATCCAGCCTTTGGAGGCTTATTTTGTATTGTCGGGAGCATTTTGTAGCAGCTCATATCTATTGCTTGTATGACCATTTGAGGTTTATGCCAGATCAGCCATCTATTGTATTGACCTTACATTTCTCATAATAAAAAGGTCAAATCTTTGCTTGTGCTTCTACATATTGAATATATAGTGATCTCCATGTGTTGATGAATCTTGTATGCACTTAATAACTCAATAAATTAGTAATAGTTAGTGATTCCAAGAAATAATTTGGCTTGGGATCATTACAGATTGTGTGAAGGTCTACATGGATGACTTCACATTCTATGGAAACACTTACCAGGAAGCCTTAGACAACTTAGAAAAAGTCCTCATCAGATGTCAGGAAATGAACCTATCTCTAAGTCATGAAAAATAAAAAATGTCGCTAACTGAAGGAGTGGTTCTAGGACATCATGTTTCATCTCAAGGGATAAAAGTTAGTCCTGCAAAGATTGAGGTCATTATTAGACTTCCACCCCCCAAGACCCTAAACCCTAAACCTATAACTAATGGTCGAGTGACTAGGTGGCTCTTGTTATTACAAGAATTTAATATCAATGTTCTTAACCGACCTGGAAAGGATAATGTAGTAGTTGACTTTCTTTTCCTGCATAAAGAACGAGGATGATGATATCCCTATAGATGATAGTTTCCCAGATGAGCATATTTTTTCCCTTTCTTTCAATACCCCATGGTTTGCAGATATGGAAAAATATCTGGCCACGAGGAAGTTACCGTCTCATTTGTCACCTCATGAAAAGCGGAAAATTATTACACAGAGTGCTAATTACTCTTGGGTTGGTCATGATATTTTTCACATAGGCCCTAATTTGATTATTCGTAGATGTGTCTGAGAGGAAGAGGTACCTGATATACTACGAAGCTGTCATGATGGACCATGTGGTGGCCATTTTTCTGACAAACGTACAACATATAAGGTGTTACATTCGGGTTACTATTGGCCTAGCATTTTCAAATATGCTGCCAAGTATGTGAGAAGTTGTGATAGTTTCCAAAGGATAGGAAGACCTATGTCATTTGACAAAATTCTTTTGTAGGCCCAAGTTATGATGGAACCCTTCGAAAAATGGGCCCTCGAATTTGTAGGACCAATTTCACCCATGTCCCGTATGAAGAACTATATTTTGGTTTGTACGGACTATGTCACCAAATGGGTAGAGGCAAAAGCCCTATTCAGGGCTATAGAGAAGTATGTTGTTGAATTTATCTATGAAGACATATTTACCCGCTTCGGTGTCCCTCATGAAATTGTTACTGACCAAGGCACTCAATTTACTTCCAAGATGATGAAAGAGATAACAAAGAAATATGGGATTAAACACTGTAAATCTTCTCCATACCACCCGCAAGCCAATGGTCAAGTAGAATCCAAGACTGTTTAGTTACATCACCGGGATTAGGATGATAGGCTCCCAGAGGCTTTGCTGGCATATCAGACTACCTGGAGAAATACCACTGGGCATACCCCTTATGAGCTAGTGTACGGGAAACAAGTACTTTTACCTATAGAATTCCAAGTAAGGACCTTTTGTATTGCCGTAGAGTTAGGATTGAACCTAGATGAGGCTCAGAAGCAATGAGCCTTACAATTGAATGAGCTGGATGAAATCAGGCAAGATGCCATCCAACATACAATATTAGTCAAAAACCAGAGGAGCAAGTGGCATGAAAAGTTTATTAAGAAGAAGCACTTCCATCCTGGTGATTGGGCCCTGTTGTTTGATTCCTGATTCAAAACCTTCAAAGGAAAACTCACCACCCGATGGTTGGGTCCTTACGATGTAGACACTGTATATGACAATGGAGTTATAATAATTAAAACAATTGATGATGGACAAGTCTCCTTTGTGGTAAATGGACACCAAATTAAATTTTATTATAAGCCCATTTCCAGAGAAGATTTTCTATAGGTCATGATAGCTGACAAGGAATTGGCCTTAGTAGATGGGGAAGTCCCCCCTTTTTCTTGAATTTTTTTCTTAATTTCCTACTGTACATATGTAAATAGTTTTTGAATTTTGTTAATAAGGAAACTCTAGAGGTTTCTGCAAGTATTTATTTCACCAAGAGTACACCGTTTCAAGGATTCTTCTTCAAAAAATTATTACACTTGAATTTTGTGTATGCTAAAGCATCAAATGAATATTGACTTACTGTAATTAGCCATATTTTTGCAAAATTATCATTTTTTAGGAATTCTAAAGAAATTGCTCTTGAAACTCTTCACCATTATATAAGGAAGTGATATCATAACTATCAAGCCTAGAGGTATCTTGTACAATTTTTCCAAGAAACCTGAGTAAGTGAGTCAAGTGTCTTTATCAAAGAGTAACAAGGAAGTCTAATTAGCAGCTAGTCATGGAAACATCACAATAACTACAAGGAAGAAAGTAATTTGAGCCTAGAGATACCTTTTTGTTCTTTCTCAATGGTACCATCCACTACACACTAAATAGGTTGATTATATCATATATTTAGATAGGCCATATCCACTTAAGTACCCCTTACATTGGGACAATCACTAAGAAATATAACAAAAAGTCATGCTCTAACATAAATACCATCCCAATTGAAGAAAAAAAAAAAAATTGTTTTCAGAGTTGTTCCCCCATCTTCTTGCATCAACAATCTTGTATTAAAATATTAAAAGATGGAGGTCCAGTCTCTGAGGGTTTAAGAGGATAACCCTCCGGGATACTGAATAGGTCTGCTGGAAATGGGTATCGTCCTGTGGTATGACTAGGTA
Source organism: Picea engelmannii (assembly GCA_009831015.1). Taxonomy (NCBI): domain Eukaryota; kingdom Viridiplantae; phylum Streptophyta; class Pinopsida; order Pinales; family Pinaceae; genus Picea; species Picea engelmannii. The sequence continues at coordinate 96,395 of ML808630.1, read as the reverse complement.
AACCCATCGGAGTACTGAATAGGCTTGCTGGCAGTGGGGAATTCTACTTAGCGAGGATGATGATCTGACAAAAATAAATAATAAATATAAACTTGTCCTGATGTACAACATTACTTGTAGACAAATATGACATGGATTATGTGTGGTTAAGCTAAGGTTAATGAATCTCATAAAATTTCCATTGGGGAATGACTCTAAGACTATCTTGAAACTCTCTTGCCTACCTCTTATTATCTATGTATAGGGTTTCTTATCCTATAGGTGGGGCCATCTTCTAACTATCTTGTCAGACCGAGATGTGAAATTTTATCTTTATACTTGACATACTATCAATCTTCGGCTATTGGGGGATATTGACTAGTTTCCTATACTTTTGATTGTGAGGTGTCACAATACTTAGGTGTGGGGCAGGGGTTCATGAGCTGAAAAATGATCATTGCCTAGAGAAGTTGATCTTTGCAAGAATTTTTGTATTATTTTAATGATACAGGTTATTACATTGATAGTCATGTTATTTTTGAAATGCTTAACTTCTGTGTGCTATAAATTACTGAACATGTACTTAATATACCACTCTTTATCAGTTTATTGTTTCATTGCAAGGTGCATATTGTAGGTTTGACAATACATTTTATGCTTTCTATAACTTGTTCATTGTAGGTTTTTGACATTATATGTCATATGCAAGAAGAATGAGTGAGCATGGAGCATTTTGCCTATGCTCATTAACCACTGTGGTTGTCAAAAACACTTTAAAATTGCAGGCTATCCATTATAAGAGGTGAAAATGAACTTAACACATAGGTACCAGATGAAGTACTGTATGAGGTGCCAGATGAGATGTCGTTTGAAGTGTCGAATGAAGTGCCATTGAACTGAATACCAGTAACTGTCCTAGATTCCAAGGAATTGGAAATCAATTACATTCAACTAAAGTGGTTACAAACATTTATTGGATATGCTTCATATGTTTATGATCAAATGTCCAAGTTAAAAGACTTGGACATTGATCTAAATACACACCATTACATTGCCCCAAAGATTGACATCGAATTCAAAGTTCCCACATATGGAAGCTCGCGCACACATGTGTGCAACGTATTCCGCCTTAAGTGAATCCAAAATCGGGCTAGGCACTCTGTTATCTCATTTTCCCTTTCCATTTTCTCTCCTCTGCGTTAACAAATCACACCCAACCTCTGCTAGCTCGTCCTCTGTCCAAAAGTGCATTCATCCCGTGCTAAATCTGTGCCACTGCTTGGCTCAATTTTTCCCTTTCTTGGTGAATTTCATGTCTGTCACAATGCCCAGGAGATACAAACCCTCCTCCTATGCATACTTGTTTTCCATTCCCGAATTTTCACAGTGCAGAGAAGTGTTTTTGCACGCTGGCTGGGGGCCATTTCTGTCTAGCTTGCAAGGCCATGATGGTGGCCTCTCTATGCAATTTGTAGTTGGTTTCGATGGTAAGACAACACATGTAGGGTATCTCACCTTTGAAGTCACATAAGAGTCCATTGTTGCTGCAACAAAGCTCCCAAGAATGGGAGATAGATGGTTCAAAAACCACCAATTTTCGCACTCAAGTTACAACAGGGTGTTTAAGCCCGAATTCGAGAGCATTTCAGAATCAAAAGGGTATGCTAAGGAGTGTATAAAGGCAGAATTGATCAATCCCCTCATCGTCATCACAAGGTTAATTATATGTGAAGGTAGATACTATACTTTCAAAGCTTGTCATTTTAGATTGCTAGCTCATTTTCTGTTCAACAAACCCTTGAACTTCCCCTTCTATTTTCTCAAAATCTTGGAGAATATGTCCTCTCAAGTGAGAAAAAATGTAACTAACCCCTAGAATAGTCTCTTCCACCATGGCTTGATCAAACTCCACGTTCTTGCTGAACTAGAGAAACATGGGGGAAATTGGGATGCCTTTATCTACCAATTTGCAAACCCTCACTTGGCAGTTAAGACCGACAAAAATCCACTTAGCCTAAAAACTATCTCTCCATCCAAGCCTCGCTCTCAAGAAACCCAAACTCCCTTGCACAAACCCTCTCTTTTCTGAAACAATACCAAAAGCTTGTTGATATCCCTACTTCTTCATTGGGCAAAAAGACCAAGAGAAAAGACCAAAAGAAGCCCATTGTTGACCCCCCAATGACTTCACTCTCTCTTGATCCTACACCTAAAAAGCTCCAAGAAGTAATGTAGCAAGAATTTCCCATCATTCCTACAAACAAGAGGGGATCTAATCAATTTTGTAAAGGACCCTTTTGAAAGAGTACACGGAACACAAGAACCAAGCCTTATGAAAAACCTTCACCTGCTTTAGACCCTATCCAAGTGTCCTCCAACCTTGAGAGCCCTCATAAGAAACATAGGGAAGTCTCTGCAGATGGATTAGAGCCACTAAGGAAAACAAAATCAGAACCTACCTCACCTTATCGATCTCCCATCACTCCTACTTCACCCATGCCCAATTTAGATCCTAAAATTGATAGATTTCCCACATCCCTCAAAGGATCTAAGCCTTCCTCAGAGATAACCGATTATGTCCCAACCATAGAGCAACTACAAAAAGAAAACCATCAACTTCTCCAATAGTTGGAAGAGAGGAAGACAGTATATGTACACCTTCATCATGACAATGCAGTCCTTTAGGCAAAGGTCAATTCTCTTCAATAGTTGGTTGATGAAATGATTAAATCTAACCACAGCCTCAGAGCATAATTAAAGAAACACAAGAGGCACAAGGCTAAGTCTACACAGCAAGAAGGAGAGGCTTCTAAAGCTAATCCTCCTCAGCAAGCCTAGTCACGAGGGGTAAATTCTTTTTGTTTGTAGTGGGACCTGCAAAATTGTAAGTGTGGGGTAATGTTGGGCTTGAGATATGATCACTTTCTTGACGGTTATTATACATTTTTACCACATGTACATCTACATTTTTCATCCTTTAAAGGAGCTTTTTGAAGAATTTCATGATAAAATGGTATGATCGCCATAAGGTACGTGTAATTCATGTTTAATGATTGAGTCAAGCATAATTCATCATGTTTTATGATTTCTAAGAGCTCATTCACGTTTTTTGGTGTTACAGGGAAAAAATGCACTATGTTTCTAGTTCTAGCACTTGATCCAGCACTTGATCCGACACTTGTTTCGACACTCGATCCGACACTCTGTCCAACACTACGTAATCCACAAAAATGCAAGGTGACTTGGTGGTTAAGGTATTGGCAGCCAATGATGGGTAAATCAGGCACATGCGTTTTGTTTATCCTTGCCCCCTCTAGCTATTGAGCTCCAGACAACTCAGTTTCAGTTGTCCAAAAAGGGAGATTATTGACTCGCTCTGTTTTATCAGTTAGGGCATCATTTATTGTAATTTGTCAAAATTAGAAGTGGTTCGACCCTCTTTTGGTCGACCACTTGGTTTGTAAGCTTATAAATACCACTAGGATGGTCATATGATAGTTAACCAAGTAGCATAAGCATTAGAATTGTCAGAAAAATGATTTTACTCTGTTTTGATATTTTACATTGCCAAAATTATGCCAGAACTATGTTTTCAAGTTTTAATGGTGAATTCATCTTGTTAAGCTCATGGTGTACTTTCACAGAGTGACAATGACTTGCTAGGGGGGGAACCAATAGTATTGTAACTATCTTCATGTTTATTTATGAATTTCTTAATTTAATTTCTCTTTTTATTTTTTTGTACATGCATGTTTTTATTGTGCTAACTAGTTTGTTGTAGCTTAGTTGTTCTAATTCTCTTTTGCAGGTTAGATGATGATATGTATTAGCATGCAATGATATTGTAGATTAGGAATAGACTTGCAAGTCTCTATAATAACCCCGTCTGTGCATTTATATGTTAGATTATGCTTTATTTTATGATTTTGTAGTCAAGTTTAAAACAGAGTTTAATTAGAATAGAACAGAGTTTTTGATTTGGGTTTTCTTTGACAGGGATTTGATGGATGGATAGAATTAGTTCTAGTTTTTAGTTTCAACTTGCTTAATTCAGTTTTATATAGATCTCATTTAATTAGTTTCTGGTTAATGTAGATTGTTAATTTACTTTCATAGTTTAATTTATGTTTTCAATTATTTCCTTATTGCAGTTTGAATGGTTAGAGTAGACATAGCATAGTTTTATTTTACGCAATTGTCTTTTATAGGTTAAAATGCAATTATGTTTCTTAGTTAATGGTTGAATCTAGTGTTGCTTACATAGTATAGAAGTATAATGATGATCTCATTATGTTGTTGATGGTTTATACATGAATATGCAAGGTATTTAACATTATTTTTGTCATGGCTAAGTTTTCATTGTATTGTTTACTCCATACCTTTCATTTTTCCATTGAGATTAGTATTGAGCTTATACCATTGGAATTGTCCTTTGTTTTCAAGTGCCATCGAGATATTATCCGACACCGAAGACTTTCACACAACCACCATAATTATATTTGAATTGTCATAGGTTAAATAATAATTTTCCTTCTTTCATAGATATAGTTTCTTGCTTTCATAGTTTAGAAAATAGTCTTATTTTCTGTTGTAGGATAGATAAACTTTGCTTTGATAGATTATATAGTAGTTTTCTTATTATAGATTAAGAATTAGTTGTTAATATTTCTTGTTTTCAATAGAATAGATTTCCTTTCATGCATTGCATTGAGCATTTAGTCTAGTTGCCTCTTAGATTTCCTTTCACACATTAGAAATAGTTTTGCATTAAGCATTTAGTTCACTTGCCTCTTAGGATAGATAGTTGTTCAATGATAAGTTTTACTTTGATTTCTTGCAGTAGTTAGTTTCCTTTTCTTACTTGTCTTTTTCTTTAGTAAGTTAGTTAGGTGTCTTTGCTTGCTTGTATATTTTCTTTAATAGGTTAGATAGGTGCTTTTTCTTACTTGTTTATTTATTTTCTTTCATAGGGTAGTTTCTCATTGAATGTAGGTTAGCAAGTTAAAATAGTTTTCTTTTGTCATTTTCTTATTATACTTAGCAGTTTGCTTTTGCTTATTGTTAAACTAGTTTTCTTTACATAGAGTTTTCATTTGCTTTCTTAGGAACTATCCATTGACCCTTGGCCCAAAAGTACTTAGGTTACTTAGTTTCAATTTTCTTAGTAGATTTTGCTCGTTAGATAGTTTTGCTTGAGTAGATTAGCCTTAGATAGCTACCTTCCTTATTTAGACTATACTCCTACCAACCTTCTACCTTTGGCATATATTTTTCTACAAATCTAAGTTTACTTACCCCGGGTTGACAATTTAATTGAGGGTTTTTACTGTGTTTTTAGTGCATATATAACACCCATCAGTTTGGTTTTGATATATTTACCTTTTGGGTCCCTAGGTTTCTTCATGAAAGCAGTACAAAAAGAAAAAATACCATTGGGTTTGTGGGAACCTTCTATAAAATATGCGCAAGTTCTTACCTCTGATCTTTAAACATTTTTCTGAAGAGATTCAACATCAACCATTTTCTCTATCACACTATTACTGGAAAATACTTTTTTCAGAATCACTAATTCAAGCAAATCTACACACTCATAACTATCTCTAATTAGAAATCCTAATTCAAAATCATAACTAAAAAAACATTTGAAAATACTTTGTATAGAATAAATAATACCTTCAAACCCACAAACTCATAACTAATGCTAATTAGAAATCATAACTCAAATACATAACTAAAATAACATGGAAAATCACAATTTGAAATTACAACTAGGGTATCATGGAAAATCATAACTCAACATTATAACTAGGATGCTATTGAAAATCATAACTCAAAATCCACTTCTATCTTATCATGCCGATATTAAAAGAAAAATTACCAAATAAAGAAAACCTACAGAGAGTATTTGAAATTACAACTTAATAAATAAACACTATTTAAATTAGTACTCTGCATAGTGATTTACAACTAGAGAGAAAAAGACATGACAACACAATTAAACAACTTCTGCACAAGGGAACTACCACCTGAAAACAAAATGTTAAGAATCTAAATATCAACAAGTAACCATGGAAGTTCACATATTCTCTGTGATATACACACAATTCAGAAAATGAGATGGAAATTAGAAAATATATACAACAAGGTGAATTAGACAAGCGATCTAAAATTAAAAAGATATACATAGTGAATGAAATTTAAACAAGCAACTTCGAAATGATATAAGAGAGGAAATTATATAGATGAAAATATATATATTGATATAAACAACTACCCAGACCACTGGTGCCCCCCCAGAAGGTTGTGGCAATACTTCAACAAGAAAAGACAGTCACTGAGTTAACACAACATTGGCATTGATCATTAAAAACAGAGTATACAACAAAATGAAGATATGTCTATGTATAAAATAAAATTCATGTCCTTCTTCGTGGCATAGGCAACAATATTTATAGATTATTATAGATCTTGAGAGGTCGGCCACTAGAAGGGTCAACACTCTCTAAAAAAAATTAATTTCATTAAATTCGTTTTAACAGAAGGCATCTTTCTTAACAACCTCGTGCGCTCCACTTAGCGGTCGCTGCAACTACACAAGTCTAGATGCATCGAGCTCCATAGTTGGAGGGCATGAGTGGGAATAAAACCCATGTTCCTGATTCATCCATCAAATCCTGTCGATGTTATAACCACCAACTCCTCTGCGCTTCGAGTGTAAGATCGAGTGTCAGATGGAGGTTTGGACGAGGGACTGGACAAAGGACTGGATGGAAGGACATATCACAATTTTGACCTTTTGGAAGAAAAAAAGAAATGTTAGATCACTATAATCAATCAACTAAAGATGAATTAATCATAAAACCATTGCAAAAATGATGATTATACATACCTCGTGCGATTCCATGGCGAATTTATGCATAAATCTTGATAATACCTTTAAAAATGGCTAAATAAGAGCATATAATGTATAATTGTCATATGTAAAAATGATTTGGCCATTGGAAAAAATAGTCAAAACACCAAACCAACAAGGGGGAGAGAGAAATATTGAGATGGGGGTGTGACAAGGAGTGTTTGATACTATGAAAATGAGGGAGATGGAGACAAAGAGAGAGAGAGAGAGAGAGAGAGAGAGAGAGAGAGAGAGAGAG
>ML808630.1:70625-87645 GCA_009831015.1 Picea engelmannii | reverse complement strand
AATGTATCACTATGAATGGATATATAATGTGTTGGTTTTCCTGATTTGGGTTTCCAGGGGAAAAATCTTTATGTAATGTTTGTATTTTCCATTGTATCTTTTCTATTCTTTTAGTGAAAATTTGTTTGTAGTAAATATTGTTCAAGGTTAAAATCTACATTTGGCATCAAAGATTTGTTGGCTTTAGGGGGATGCCTTTGTGGTTAAGGGTTTGTCTCGGGACTGTGATAAGCCTTATTACAATGGGAGATATGTGGTATTGATTTTTCAGGTGAAAATAAATGGAAAGCAATTCGAAAATGGAGATTGAGAAGTTTAATGGACAAAGTTTTGAGTTGTGGAAGCTTAAGATGGAAGACTTGTTGGTGGACAAAGATCAGTGGATCATGGTAGATTTAGGTACTGCACCTATATGAAATTCAATAGATGACTGGAAGAAGTTGGATCAGAAGGCAAAGAGAACAATCCGACTATGTCTCTCAGATTCAATATTACTAAATGTGTCAGAGGAAGCTACAACCAAGGATTTATGGGATAATTTGGGGAAGTTATATCAGTCTAAGTTCCTAGTAAATAAAATATTCCTGAGAAAGAAGTTGTATATCCTGAGGATGAGAGATGGAGACTCAGTGGAAGAGAATTTAAACACCTTCAATACCGTGGTAAGTCAGTTAGTATCTGTTGAGATTAAAATTTTAGATGAAGATAAGTGTATTAGTTTAATGTGTTCTTTATCAAACTCGTGGGATAGTCTGGTTGTGGCCATAGGTAGTAATAAAACTTCTTTGAAGTTTTATGAATTGGTCTCATCCTAGTTGTCGGGGGAGATGAGATGGAATAATATGGAAGGACAGAGCATAGATGCATTATTTGCAAGAGGACGCTCCCATGAATGAAATAGATTTAAGTTCTCAAGTGGGAGATCTAAGTCTAAGGGTAGATCTAAATCTCCTATAAATTTTGTAAAGGTATGTTGGAGATGTGGAAAAGAAGGGTACTACAAGAAGCAATGTAGATCAAAAGTTGAGAAAAAGAAGGGATCTTAAGGATATCCTTCTATAGAAGAAAATACCTCCAAGGAAGAAGGAGGGGATGTGTACTTGGCTTCTTCAAGAACACATGCATATCATGAGGCATGGTTGTTTGAATCAGGTGCATCCTTTCATATGGTACATTGAATCAGGTGCATGGTTGGTTGAAAGGTATGATGGAGGTAATGTTTTCTTAGGTTATGAATCGACAAACAGAATCATAGGTAGAGGAAAATTCAATTTGAGGCTCATAGATGGAAGGATTATAACACTACATGGTGTTCTTCACATCCTAGGATTGGATAGAAATTTGATTTCTGTAAGAAAAATGGATGATGCAGGGGTAAAAACAATATTTGAAAAGGAAACCTGCAGGATGGTTCGAGGAGAAATGGTGTTGTTGAAGGGAGTTTGGTTTGGAACTCTGTATAATATACAAGGAAGAAATATTAGTGATGGGTGTAATAGTTCCATTGTTCATGATTTTGGAGTTGAAGAAGAAATAAATCCTTCGGTCTCTAGAGAAAAGGTTATGTTGTGGCATTAAATACTGGGGCATATCGGAGAGAAGGGTCTTTGAGTACTACACAATAAATATATGGTTGAAGGTATGACTAACTACTCTCTGGATTTTTATTTCTTTGAAAATTGTGTATATGGGAAGAAGAATCGGGTAAGATTCCCCTCTGGTGCAACGAGGGCAGAAGGAATTTTATAGCTGGTTCACAGTGATGTTTTTGGACCTGTGTCGGTCCCATCATTGGGAAAATCTATGTACTATGTCTCATTTATAGATGAATTATCGAGGAATACTTAGATATATTTCCTCAGGAATAAATCTGAAGTCTTTGACATGTTTAAAGAGTTTAAGGCTCTTGGTGAGAATCAAACAGTGAAAATAATTAAGGTGTTGAGGACAGATAATGGTAGAGAGTTCTACAGGGATGAATTTGAAGAATTATATAAGAATTTTGGTATAGCAAGGTAGAAGACTACTCCATATACACATCAACAAAATGGATTTGCAGAAAGGATGGAAATGATGTTGATGGAAAAAGAAAGGTGCATTCTCAGTGATGTCGGGTTAGGGAAAGAATTATGGGTAGAGGCAATGGGTAGTCAATAGATCACCCTCATCATTGTTGGATGATAAGACTCCATAAGAGGTATGGACTAGTAAGAAACCTTCTCTCACACATCTCAAGGTATTTGGTTGTGATACATATGTTCATGTTACAAAGGAAAACAAGAGTAAGCTAGATAAGAAGTCTGAAAAGTGTATCTTCATTGGATAAAAATATGGTCTCAAAGGTTATAAGCTTTGGAACCCATAAAATAAGAAGGTAGTGTATAGCCGAGATGTGGTATTTAGAGAATTGAAGGATTTTGTTAAACAGGAAGTCCTACCAATTAAAGAAGCACTAGATAAAATAGAGTTTGATTTAAAGGATGATGAATTAGGCTCTATAGAAGAACAAGAATCAGAAGAAGAAGATCCTCATATTCCAGTACTGAGGAGATCGGTTCAAGAAAGAAGGCTACCAGAAAGGTATACTCCATCTGATTTCCATTCAAATTTTTCTTTGTATATTACTAATGATGATTCTAGAACTGGGAGGTAGTGGATTCAGAGGATGAAAATCTCTAGAAAAAAGCCATGGATGAAGAAATGACAGCCTTGGATAGGATCTAGTGGATTTTCTGTCTGGAATAAATCCCATTGGTAGAAAATAGGTATTTAAAAAGAAGATGAATGTAGAAGGAAAAGTGAAGAAATACAAGGCTTAGTTAGTAGCAAATGGTTATTCCCGGATTAGGGGAATTTATTTTGGTGATATTTTTTCTCTTGTTTCCAAGTTAACCTCTATAATATTTATGCTAGTTGTTGTTGTTGCATTTGATTTTGAAGTAGAATAGATGGATGTGAAGACAAAATTCCTACATGGGTATATGGAAGAAGAAATATATATGAAGCGGCCAGAAGGATTTGTTGTGAAGGGAAAGAAGGAGCTGGTATGCAAGATGAAAAAGTCCCTGTATGGTTTAAAACAATCACCAAGGATGTGGTATAAAAAATTTGATACTTATATGTTGGGACTTGGTTTCACAAGAAGCAAAGAGGATCATTGTGTGTATTTTAAATTAATTGGTGATCATTTGATTTATTTGGTCTTGTATGTGGATGATATGTTGTTGATAGGAAATAGTAAGGAGATTATCCAGGATGTGAAAACTTAGTTTTCCTCTAAATTTGACATGAAGGGTCTCGGTGCTTCAAGTTTCATTTTGGGCATGGAAATTAAAAGAGATAAAAAAAAGAGGAAACTCTGGTTAAATCAGAGAAAATGTGTCGAGACAATATTGCAAAGGTTTAATATGTAGGAATGTAAAACGGTCAAGGTTCTTATTCATGTTGGTGTAAATTTATCTACAGATCAGTGTCCCAAGACACAAGAAGAGGAGGATGACATTTCTCATGCTCCATATGCAAGATAATTTGGTAGTTTGATGTATACAATGGTTTGTACTAGACCATATATTGCACATGAAGTGGGAGTTTTGAGCAGGTATATGTCAAAACTAGGGAAGGAGCATTGGACAATAATAAAAGCAGTTTTCAGGTATTTGTGTGGCATTGCTAGCTATGGATTGTGCTACCAAGGAAGACCGATATTGGACAGAGTGTTGGATATACATGGCTTTGTGGATACAGACTGGGATGGAGATCTTTATCGTAAGATATATACTAGTGGGTATGTGTTTAACCTGTTTGGAGGAGCTATAAATTGGATGAGCAAAAGATAGGTTGTAGTGGAACTTTCAACTATAAAAGTTGAATACATGTCAACCACTCATGTAAGTAAGGAAGCAATATGGTTACAAATATTGTTTTTAGGTATTGGGTTGGTACAACAAGATGTAAGGATATATTGTGACACTCAGAGTGCAATTTTTCCGGCGAAGAACCCAACTTATCATTAAAATACAAAGCATATTGATATTCAATATCACTTTGTGAGAGACATGGTTGAAGAAAAGAAAGTATTGTTGATGAAGGTGGACACTTTGAAGAATGTTGCATATTCATTAACAAAATTTGCGAGCAATGAGAAGTTCTCTTGCAGTAGAGGATCCATGGGCACTGTTTCCCTGGATTGTTGACTATGTAACCCTGTAACCCCCTGTATGCAAAGAAAACAACAAGTGGGAGAATGTTGGGTATTTTTTATATTCTTTGCATGAGTAGTAGTGTAATATTTTTGCCTCAGGAAACATGTCACATTTTTTCCTTGTTTTTTGTGTTGCCTCAATTTTTGTGTCCATTGTTGGGCGGTTTTTCAACACATGGTTTTTTGTCGATGGTTTTCTATTTTTGGTTAAGGAATTAGGGTTTTTGACTAATACAATTCATTGGGTTAGGGTTTTGTATGCCGTTGGATCCTATATGTATATTTTATTGTAAACAATGTATCACTATGAATGAATATAGAATATGTTGGTTTTTTTGGTTTGTGTTTCCAAGGAAAAATATCTACGTAATGTTTGTATTTGTCATTGTATCTTTTCTATTCTTTTGCTGAAAATTTGTTTGCAGTAAATATTGTACAAGGTTAAAATATACAAGAGAGTGAGACTGATACTAATAACTATGAGAGAGATAAAGGGTTGGAGAGAAGTGGAAGAGAGAGGGGGAGTAATTGGGGAGGGAGGGATAAAGGAGTAGAGAGAGAGAGATAGTGGAGGAAGGGGGGGATATAGAGGGACTAGGTGTGAGAGTCTAAGACATGGAAAGGAAAGGTCTAGGTCTATGTATTTCCATGCCTTACAATGTCTAGGTATTTCTGTGTCTAGGTATTACCATGTATAAGAGTGTGAGAGGGAGAGAGGGGAAGATAGAGAGGGGGGTAGAGAGAGAGGTAGAGAGAGAGTGAGAGGAATGGAGGGATAGAGAGGGAAGGGAGGTAGATATAAGTAAAGAGAGAAAGAGGGAGAGTGGGGGAGAGAGGGGGAGGGTGATTCAAAGTGTGGGGGAGAGAGGAGTAAATGTAGAGAGAGAGAGAGAGAGAGAGAGAGAGAGAGAGAGAGAGAAATAATATGATATGAGAGCATGTGCATGCTATTAGGAATGTTTTCATGTTCCTAGAGTGGGTGCATGATATAAGGAACATGTGTTCATTCCTAGAGTGCATGAACACTATTAAGAACGTGTGCACATTCTTTTGAAATCAATTTTTTTTGGGTGGGATTGACAACTTTATCATACATGTATGCTTACTTGGTTTCCTTGAATTCAAGTTCAGGATGACAAACCTAGTGGTTCGGTCTGCAAGTTGATAAAAACCTCCATTTTTGTGAATACCCATCTATATCTTAGATTTTGACATTATTTTTCTATAGGATATAAAATTTAGTTATTGACTAAACTATAGACATAGATAGAGTCGGCTATGCAAATTCCAAATATACAGGTTTTTTTAAATCAATATTGTTAAACAATTTTTTATCTACTTTTGTCTTCACATATATAAAAGTTCTAAAATATATACCTCTCTTATTTATTCTATAAATTTTTGTCAGCTTAACCATTTGTAAAATGAGTTATATATCACACTAGAGGATATCGATATATATGATCTAAAAAAATGAAATTATTTTGATCCTGTTAAGACCCTCTTATCCTACATGAACAAAAGACGTTGTAATTTCAATGATATATTGACTTTCATAATTTAAAATATATATAAAATTAATATTACAAATTTCCAAATAATATATCTCAGTAGAAAAATGGGTTCTCTACAATTATACAAGATTTTGGAATGAAATTTGATTGGTAAGGTACTCAACACCTACACGAAAAAAAAACATATACCTTGTATTTTGCTGGAAAAATAACATACCACTTTTAGAAAAATTCAAATTTCACATAGTTCTTCACAATTTCTATGAATTAAAGTTGTATATTCATAAATCTAATTCAATTTCCTACGTTTCATATTCGTACACCATATTCAAATTCATTGTAAAAGTACCTTGAATAATACCTCCAAGTTAACATATTTTTGTTTTTCCATGTTTTCATTTCCACTAATGTGTCATGAGAGACCATCATTAGCTTTCAGATACCCTACAATAATTCATCAATATTTGATCATCACACTTAAAATATAAAAATGGAATCAAAATTAGTGTTTTGGAACCAAGTGAGAAAACAAGAGTGGCACATATAATCCCCAAGCAATATTCTCAAATAACATATAACCATTCTTCCTTCCTAACCTACTTCCATCTTCCATCCTATCCTTTCCTCTACTGGACTAAGTTGGAGTGCCAACTATATTGACCTAATTGTAGATAGAACCCATAAGATAATGTATCACACATATTTTTGAAGCTTCCCCAGTAGGAAACTGGCAGTTGTCGTCAGATGTATAGGGGAGCATGGTTTAACACAACCCTCCCATGACTCCAGGTTTCAAAGGATAAATGGTGGGAAATGCCTCCACCCCTCGCGACAGAACTGGGTTCAACACCCTATTTCAAGCCATATGATTCAACTATTGTTCTTAGAGTCACATCATTGAACAATGACTCTGAGCAAGTTATGCATCTTGTCAAAACCACACTTACCCCATATCATAGAAATATATGAAGTCATAAGTAAATCTTATAGTAGACACTATCTTCTTGATGTCTACAACATCCAAGTTACCTCAACACTACAATCATTTGGCTATTGCATAGTCATAAACTTATAGGTTATCTCACCGATACTCATATCCAAGTAGATTCATCACAAATTTCATATGAGAATCCATATTTGTATTGACATTCACAACATAATTTTGAATTGGCATCCATGTATTGAAGTTACACATTTAAATTGGTAGTTTGAACAATTCACACAACTATCATGATCATGAAAATATAACAATAAAATAACATTATGAAAAACAATCATTATGAGCAAGTTGTGCATCCTATCAAAACTAGACTTACCCCATATCATAGCAATATATGAAATCATAAGTAAAACTTATAGTACACACTATCTTCCTAATGTTTAGGACTTCCAAGTTACCTCAACACTACAATCATTTGGCTATTACATAGATGATAAACCTTTATATTAGCTCACCAATACTCGCATCCATGCAAATTAATCACAAATTTCATATGAGAATACATATTTGTATTGGCATCCACAACATAATTTTGAACTGGAATCCATGTGTTGAAATCACACATTTAAATTTGCATGTTTGAACAATTCACGCAACTAACATAATTATGAACATATAACAATAAACTAACATTATGCATCACATAAATAATTCCATGTATACACATCTCAAATTTCTATATCAATATAACTACGACCAAATATTTACTAAGAAATGAATTACTAAGATGAGTAAAATTGAATTTCCAACTGCCTAAGGCTAAAATATGGGGTGTTACAAATCAATTTCTTATGACCCTTACTAGTGATTCATTCTCAAATAATTCTATCCTTGTTGACATCTACACCTGTACTAAGTGGCATATAATAGTTTCCATCATGACAAAATGAAAATTTAACTTCTTTATTGACCATAAAGAATAAACCAATAATTCATTCAAACAAGATAATAAATAATACATAACGTAAATATATAATATATCCTATTAGCATCTTTCATATTACTTCATAACAAAGTCGTGTTGTATTAGCATCTTTCATATTACTTCATAACAAAGTCATGTTGTAGGCAACCACATTTACAAATAAATATATTTTATTAATCAATCTTGTCTATACATTGGTATATGACCCATTTATATATACAATGGAGTACAAGGGTCATAACCCTTCATATGGATGGAGATATACAATGGCTCTTTAACAATATATTAATTAATAACCATTATCTATTTTAGGCATATTACACATATACAGTTCCATGCACCACCATTATGTGAAAATCCTCACTAAAATATGCATGCACCATTGAAATAGAGCATTCATTTTTTGAAGACATTGCTTGGTGGTGTTGAAAAACATCATTTCTCTTATTGATGGGCCCCCATGTGACAACTATTATTTGTATAACATAGGCACATAGTAGGGAAGTATTATTAGACTTGTGCATTAAAACAAATTTAGTTATATGTAAATACATTTTAAAAAAACATATGAATCCACATACCTCAATATAGAACACAACATTTTCATTTCACATCTCTTATATAATTACCCAATGTCATTCAAGTAGACCATATAGATCCTCTATGTTACTAATGGTCTCCATCAATTTATCATGCTCTGAATGAGGTAGGAAGTATCATACCTTTGATGAGATCTTTCTAGTCATTGTTGTAGTTGGATATTTTGCTACTGACTAAGTTTGTAAAGTGATATACTAATGCACTTGTTCTGTATGAATACATAACTGTCATTCTTTCTTAAAATAAATTATAGTGTAAGGTATTCACCCCTAACAACCATGCATCCAAACATATATTCAATGCATTAATCATTAATGACAGAGGTATTGAGGGTTTTCTACCCCTCGATACATTGTGCCAACCAATAATCATTTTTATATTCATTATTGATCTTGATTATTTTTGGCACGAAATGAGAGCGGAGATATAATAAAGCAATGTATAGAGATATCTCAGATATCCAATAATATAACACAAATGTATCATATATGGAACCATAAACATAGAGATACAATAATACACAATTTTCTATTAATGAGCAAAAATGTACAAGGACTGTAAAAATACAGAGTGAAAGACTCACTAGAACGACGACAACTTATCTCTGAGAAGAGATGTGTCTACTACTCGCATTTGCAATAACATGATTTTAAAATGAGTCTCTAAAGACATTTTTATCATAAATAAAATCCAAAACCCTAACCCCGGAAGATGAAAATCCAACAATTTTGTGGACCTCGTTTTGGGTAGTTTGGTGTATCAACTTCCTGGGGACATAACTTTGGCATACGATCTCTATTTGGGGCGCACGATAGCTCGTTGGAAAGGTATAATAGAAGAGATTCATTTTGGGGGATCAATTAGGGACTTTGGCTATTATAGAGAAGATCGATCCTGAAAAACCTTCATTTAGGCCCTCAAAATGGCCCAGGAAGTTAAAAACTGCTAAAAATAGTAAATTAACAAAATTGCCAGAAAATTGTTTTGAGCCAATTGAAAAAGGTGGGTGGCCACCAATATCCACCTGGATCAATCCTCCCTCCTTAGGAAGAAATGGTCTCCATTGCATTGAGTGCCCGGTGGAGAGGGAAAAGTGTTTGCTGAATTTGCATCTTGATGAGCTTCTTGCCTTATTGGATAAGTTGTGTTTCTTAGCTTCTTGAAGGTTGTCACGAACTTGTGGCTGGAAGGGTTGGGAATTTTTAACCAATATGGCTACATGAGATGATTGTGTGCAAAATGAATCTTTACACTTTTATGCAATCTTTCTTACCTACTTTTATTGGATAGAAGGTGCTTGGGCCGAGGATGTAGTGGTTGCAGTATCCTTCTGTTCACCTGTTGAACAAATTGTGAAGAAGATGAATTTTGTAGTATGAGATACTAACTTGCAGCATTTTTTAGGTGGGACAATAGTTGGAACTACCTCTGATATCATATAGAGATGACCCCCTAGATTAACAATGACACTATGTGGTCGAGACTCATAGAAAGCATGGCGCTTCCACATATATAGTTGGCCCAAGAGAACATCACAGACATTCAATGGGGCAACATCACATAATACCTCATCCTTGAAGGTATGTATGTCATATGAAAATCAACAATATTGGCTGACATGAAGATCTCATCCCTGGCGAAGCCACCCAATGTTGTATGGTTGCGGGTGTGGTGTTGTCGACAATCCCAACTGTTTTATGACCTCTGCTGAGATGAGGTTCTTCTGGATTCTTCTATCAACAATAAAATGTAGGGGGGTCCCCTTCACCCACATCTATGATTGAAAAAGGCACTCCCCATATTTAGGATCAGTTGTTTCTTCTGGTTAAATTGTTGCGATCGCGACAATAATAGTGGGGTCTGCGTCGATGATCTTTCCTCTATCAATATTTTTTGAATCATATTTTGAATCATGGTTCGAATCATTGTATTTTATCTAGGCCACTAATGACTGTTTTGAGAGACATTCATTGGTGTTGTGCCAGGAGATTTTGTGGAAATCACACCATTTTTTGGTGTCCTTCTTCGTCTTTTCGTGGACCTTCTTTTCATGTGGCTTGGACTAGTTTTCAAGAGATTTTTTGTTAGGGCCATATTTATCATACTTTGGTTGTTGTGGATTTATAGACCTGAAATCCCATTTGTTCTGGTCCTTAATTTTTTCTCGACTTTAACAACATATCGATAAGCAACACTGAGTGATGAGATGTCCAGAAAATCCATTTCAGTTTGGATGTATCTGTGTATATCCCCATGGTATTTTAGAACCAAATTTCATTTGGATTATTTGATACCCATATTGGTCCATAAGGCATGGAAGGTATTGGTGAAATCCATAACTTCTTGGCCCCTCTCTTGTCGCAGTGTGGTCAATCTCATGTACTGGTCCTCATAGTTGCCAACAGGGTAATATTGTTCCTTTACCGCATCCACAAAAAAATCCTAAGAGGGCTTGGCCCCATATATTCCAGAATCCTCTGTAGAAATTTTCTCCCAGTAAGTTTACCACCAATAACAAAGGGTAGAGCCTTAAGAAGTGCAAAGGTGATCTTTTCCCTATTGGAGAAATTATGAACAAAGAAATAAGCTTCTAGCAGATTTAACTATTTTTATAGGGCATCCGCATCTATCTGTCCTTCAAATATGGGAATATAAAAATTTACTCGTACCTTGAAAGGCAATGTGCATCCAAAGCAGCCGCTTGATGAATACATGCTTGTTTTTATCGGCAAGCATTGAAGGATGTGGGAAAAAGTATCCATCATTTCATCCCTCTGTCGTGTGAGAGCTTGCTCAAGCAACAGATTAATATAATCATTTTCTCTGTCATTTTTGTTTCCTTCCACCATGGATGGTTTCTTTGGTGTGTGAGAGGAATTTTCCTCAATATAAACAAGCTCTATAACCAACTTGATATACCTAGACCTCGTCGGGGACATGCACTAAAAAATGATCAAGAGCAGCCTGCTCTGATGCCATTGATCCAGATTATTTTCGGCACAAAATGAGAGAGGAGATATAATAAAGAAATGTATAGAGATATCTCAGATATCCAATAATATAACATAAATGTATCATAGATTCAACCTTAAACAAAAAGATACAGTAATACACAATTTTCTCTTAATGAGCAAAAATGTACAAGGACTGTCAAAATACATAGTTAAAGACTCGCTAGAATGGTGGAAGCTTATCTCTGAGAAGAGATGTGTCCACTACTCGCATTCGCACGAAGATGATATTACAATGAGGATCCAAAGTCCTTTTTATCATATATAAAATCCAAAACCCTAACCCCGGAATATGAAAATCCAATATTTTTTTGGACCCCGTTTTGGGTAGTTTGGCGTATCAACTTCCCAGGGGTGTAACTCTGGCATACGATCTTTGTTTGGGGTGCACGATATCTCATTGGAAAGGTATCATAGAGGAGACTCATTTTTTGGGATCAATCAGAGACTTCACCTATCGTTGAGAAGCTCGATCCCGAAAAATCTTCATTTCGGCCCTAAAAATGGCCCCAGAAGTTAAAAACTGCTAGAAATAGTAAAATAACAAAATTGCCAGAAAAATATTTTGAGCCAGTTGGAAAAGGTGGGTGGCCATTGATATCTACCTGGATCAATCCTCCCTCCTTATGAAGAAATGGTATCCATTGTGTTGAGTTCCTGGGAGAGAGGGAAAAGCGTTTGCTAAATCTGCATCTTGATGAGCTTCTTGCCTTGTTGGAGGAGTTGCGTTGCTTAGCTTCTTGAAGGTTGTCACTAACTTGTGGTTGAAAGGGTTAGACCTTTTTAACTATTCTGGCTACATGAGATGCCTATGTTCAGAAGGAACCTTTACAGTTTGCTGCAATCTTGCCAAACTTCTTCTATTGGATAGAAGGTGTTTGGGTCGAGGCTATAGTGGTTGCAATATCCTTCTGTTCACCTTTTGAACAAATTGTGAAGAGGATGAATTTTGTAGTATGAGATACTACCTTTCGACATTTTTTAGGTGGGACAATAGTTGGAACTACCTCTGGTATCATGTAGAGATGACCCCCTAGAGTAACAATGACACTATGTGGTCGAGACTCATAGATAGCATGCCACTTCCACATATATGGTTGGCCCAAGAAAACATCACACACATCCAGTGGGGAAACATAACATAATACCTCATCCATAAAGGGTTGGATGTTGTATGACAATCGACACAGCTAGCTGACATGAAGATCTTGTCCCTAGCGAAGCCACTCGATGTTGTATGGTTGTGGGTGTGGTGTTGTCGACAATACTAACTGTTTGACGACCTATGTTGAGATGAGGTTCTTTTATATTCCACTATCAAAAATAAATGTAGTGAGGTCCCCTTCACCCACATCTGTGAATGAAAAAGGTGCCCCCCCTCTTCATGATCTATTGGTTATTCTAGTTGAATTGTTGTGGTCGCAACAATAGCAGTGGGGTCTGCGTCAATGATTTGTCTTCTATCAATATTTTCTGAATCAGATTTTGAATCAAGGTTAGGCTCCTTATCTTTAATATTGGCCACCAATGACTATTTTGAGAGACATTCATTGGTGTTGTGCCAGGGGAATTTGTGGAAATCACACCATTTTATGGTGTCCTTCTTCGTCTTTCTGTGGACCTTCTTTTCCTGTGGCTTGGACTAGTTTTCAGGAGACTGTTTGTTACTACTATCTTTATCATAATTTGGTTGTTGTGGATTTGCAGACCTGAACTGCCATTTGTTCTGGTGCTTAAATTTTTGCTCGATTTTAATAGCATATCGATAAGCAACACCGAGTGATGAGATGTCCAGAAAATCCATTTCAGTTTGGATGTATATGTGTAGAGCCCCACAATATTTTAGAACCAAATGTCATTCATAGTATTTGATACCCAACTTGGTGCACAAGGTATGGAAGGTATTGGTGAAATCTGAAACTGCTTGGCCCCTCTCTTGTCTTAGTGTTGTCCATATCATGTACTGGTCCTCATAGTTTCCAACAGGGTAATAATGTTCCTTTACCGCATGCACAAAAAAATCCCAAGTGGGCTTGACCCCATATATTCCAGACTCCTCTGTGTAAATTTGATCCCAGTAAGTTTCCCACCAATGTTTGACATGGAGGAGAGCCTTAAGGAGTGCGAAGGTGATTGTTTCCTAGTGGGAGAAATTATGAACAGAGAAATAACCTTCAAGCAGATTTAACCATTTTTCTAGGGCATTCGAATCTATCTGTTCTTCAAATATGGGAATATCAAAATTAACTTGTACCTTGAAAGGGGAGGTGCCTCCAAAGTGTCCTTTTGATGAAGACGTGCTAGTTTTTATCAGCGGGTATTGAAGGATGTGGGAATAATTCTCCATCATTTTGTCCCTTTGTCGTGTGAGAGATTTCTCAAGCAATAGATTAATATAATCATTTGCTCTGTCATTTTTATTTCCTTCCACCATGGATGGTTTCTTGGGTGTACGAGAGCGATTGACCTCAAGAGAGACAAGATTGAGACCCAACTTTCTATACTCGGACCTCAGTGGGGACATGCACTAAAAAATGATCAAGAGCAACCTTCTCTAATACCACTGATCCAGATTATTTTCAAAATGAAATGAGAGCAGAGATATAATAAATAAATGTATAGATATATCGCAGATATCCAATAATATAACATAAATGTATCAGAGATGCAACCATAAGCACAGAGATACAGTAATACAATATTTTCTATTAATGAGCGAAAATGTACAAGGACTATAAAAATACAGAGTGAAAGACTCGCTAGAATGGTGGCAACTTATCTCTAAGAAGAGATGTGTCCGCTACTCGCATTCACAAGAAGATGATTTTAAAACAAGGCTCCAAAGGAATTTTTATCACAAATCAAATCCAAAACCCTAACCCCAGAAGATGAAAAGCCAACAACTTTTTGGACCACGGTTTGGGTAGTTTGTTGTATCAACTTCCCGGGGGCGTAAATTTGGCATATGATATTTGTTTTGGGCACACTGTTATCAGACTAATCGGTAGGTGTAGACACTAACAGATCTCCCTATATCCACCTAAATCTAGAACAAAATACACCAGAACATGACGCTTTCCTTAAGTTTTAAATATTGAATTTACTAACTAAAGAGGGATGGGTGACATACCATTTAAATGTCGCTTCCTCTCTCCATCACCATCCTAGCTCCGTTCCAATGCTCATACAATGATGATCCTGCAAAAGAACGCAACCAACCAAAGTGATAGTAATAACATAAACTCAATATAAACCTATGTATGTGATAAAGGAATCATACAATAAAACACAACAAGCTTTATAGGAAGGAATCATATTACTGTATCATATTAAATGTGGAAGAGAGATTACAACCATGGCCTTGATTTCGTAAGGTCCCTTCCAACTATCCTTCATTCCCCACACACTTCTTGCTCCAAGGATTCTGAGACCATCGATCTGATAGCTACTCACAATCTATCTTGACAAAGCAAATCTCAAATCCACTCTAACCAAGATAATAATTCCAAGCCAACCAAAGCTAACAAAAGCTAACAAAAGCTAACCAAAGCTAACCAAAGCTAACTTTCTCCATGAGAACTCCTCTCCTTTTATAAGTTTAAGAGGATAAGGTGAGGAGGTTAAGATGATCCCACTAAATCATGAAAGCGAGTAAGATCCAAACCATTCGGATGCCACCTCACTGTAGAAGTTTCTCCTTCTAGAAGATTCGAGAAAATGCTTGTTTTCCCACGTGTAGGCATTCTTGCACCCTTCCTATAGAGAAACCTGTGAACATCTCACACCCTATCTATGGTGCAACCTATGAGAATCAATCATTCTCGCACCTTGCCTATATAGCAACCTGCGAACTTCCTTTTTTACATGGCTTTTACAAAGGAAAATGCAACTTCTTTTCTCAAGAGAAGTTCTTCTCCCTTCTCTCTTCAGGAACTCAGGCCACTGACCCCTCTGAAGGAAACATCTAGGTTTACATCATTAACGGTCATAGGGATGATGAAAATAATGTGTAACAGAGATCCCCCCAAAGTATGAAGTTAGAACAGAGCGATAGCTAAAATACTTTGTCGAGTGTGTGTAGGGAACAAGGAACAGTCGATCGAAAACCTACCAACAAACAAGGAAATACAGTACAATAATATATCATCACTGAGTTAGGCATTCTCATACTCAGAATACAAATGACTCAAAGCACAAATTCCAACATGTAAAGATCCATGTCAAGTAAGACAAGTCATGGCCACCAAACATACACTATGGATCCATGCCGATATGACTCAAATCTAAACATATCCACCAAAAATACACTGTGGATCTATGTGTTAAAGACTCAAATTTGAACATATCCATGAGACATACAATGTGGATCTATGCAACAGTACAAATTGAATATACTCCAACGCAACCTAAATTTGTCAGAAAATATCCTGGGTCTTCATCTCCACCACTCTTATAGTACGAATCTAACCATGCAAATACATGTGTTGAAGTCAAACATGGTAGAAACCACTTGATTACCGGTCATTAGTGTATACCATTAACAAGTGTGAGGGAAATCACCATTAATGTCAATGACTCCCAAGGTACACTAGTACAATCCAACGAATGTGAATAAATGAGTTGAAGTCGAACACTCGATGAAATCTCCCGATCAAGGGTCAATAATGAAAACCCACTGTCGAAAGCGAGGAAACCTGCCATTGAGGCATGCAAGTTCCAAGGTACCAATTGGTTTCTAAGTCTAATTCCTGGATAATGAGTTGAATTCGACAGGAAAAGACTCATCACAGGAGGGCCTTAATATATCCCACATCAATGACTCGAAACAAGTAACAAGATTTGAAGTAGATCAGAGTAACAAGTGATTCAGGACTGACTCAAGGATGGACGATGCAATATAAGGCTTAAGGACTGCAGAAATGGCCGACGCAATAGAAGGATTTTAGGGTTGAACTTCATTTTTGAACATATTGATGACACGACAACTGTCTTGGAAATACCGACTCAACAACAGGGATCACAGACCAATTTGTAATCTTATAGGAGTATGATCAGGAGACAAGTGGATTTTCCAACCTAGACACAAGGTGAGTGAAAGGGTGTCATGTTTAAAAGTGACTCTCCCACATAATACAAGTTTAGATACATTTCTTTCCCAATTTTTCCCCCCACCATTTCTGGCGAGTACCTCTTTATTTTCACGCAAGCTTGAGGAGGATAACATATGTTTGTCAATTTAAGCTCATCCTTCGGACGAGTTCCTCGGAGTATGTTTAACGAACCCTAGCAAGGAGTGGTTCCGTCCCATGACGAGTCTGTCAATGTTTCTTTAACGAGTCCAAAGATAGAAAACTTGAAGGTTTTTCATGATTATAGAGTCTGGAAAAACACTTAAAAGAGAACTCTCTCAATTCATTTTTTGTAAAATAGTCTGATGAGACCGAAAAAGAGATAAATTATCTCCCAACAAACACTTTCTTCAAATACTTTATCGAGAGTGAAAATAGCAAGATCGCTCAGTTATCTTTTCATGTTTAGAGAGTCTGAAAATAGCTTAAAGGGAACCTCAGTGGGTTCCTTTTTTGTATAACCTTTACGAGTCCTAAAAAGTGATAAAAGTATACTTGGTTACATTCTCACATATTTACGAGCACGAGAAAGAACAAAGACTAAGCTCGGTAACTTATTCTCATGTATTAACGAGCATGAGAAAGAACAAAGACTAAGCTCGGGATTGTTTTCATTTTTACGCAAGCTTTAAAACAAAAC
>ML808630.1:30423-53477 GCA_009831015.1 Picea engelmannii | reverse complement strand
TGATGTATGGTGTTTCCTGGTTCTGGATTTTGTTCTACAGTTTCCTCGCCCAGAATTTCAGTCTCAGTTGCTATCGCTCTTTGAGTGGAGGTCTCTTCTTCTTTTTGGGGTTTTGTATTTTTTATAAATCTACCTCTAGGATCCCTATTTCTCATCAAATCATATTAAAACGAAATGAAAAACTAAGATTGAGTTTCAGAGTACCTGTGATAACTGATATGTCGGTTTTCACCCTTTTGTTTCCACAGCTTTCTCTTACTCTCAACCTGCTAACACACCAAACCAAGCTAAGTGCATTCCAAAACTAATCAAAACAACTGTCTTCTTACCTTTTACACAGCTCCCCGACAACGGCGCCAAAAATGTCAGGCTGCTAAATTGAAGCTTTTAAGTGACCTGAAACACTAAATTGTCAAACCAGGGTTGGTAAACTTCGAGCTGATACACAATATGTACAGGTAAGTGTCTAGTCTCTATCCGAATTCTATCCTAAGAAGAAAACACACACCTATTCTGAGAACTTGAATTCTAATAACTAACTCGAAACAGAGCATCTCCTACCAAGTCATAAACAGAAAAACAGTCTTGTGCTCAATTGTTGGTACTGTTATTTCTATTCAAAAGTGTGGTTCTATGAAATCATTCTACCTCTATGTTCAATCATCTACCATCAGGATTTCCGTTTAAGTCATGACACACAGAGTAATTTCGAAAATGCATTCAATCTGGTCATCAAAACGAATCCGAAACTGTTTACAGGAAAACAAAGTATTATGCTACTAACTGGTACCAGGAGCTCCTTTGGTTCTAACTATAACCTAACTGGTCTAAGCACGCAAGGCAACTACTGTCTAACAAAGAGAAGTGCATGCTAATTCTGATTTATGTTCAAAGTGAAAGTGAAAAGCCAAACAATCATATGCATATGCTAACCCTACAGGCATCAGTACTGCGTTTAACATTCACCAACATAAAAAGATAACAGTCTGGACATTGAGTCTGTTGAGGAATGAATAAACACGATTCTGAAACTTTTAAACTGTCGTGTAAGCAAGCATTAACACAATACAATGAACTGAAGCTATGATAAACTAAAGCTAAATCTGTGAACGCTAAGCTACCTCGGATGCAAGTTCTAAAATATTGAAATGAACTAAAGCTACAACAGCACAAACTAAATCTATTTCAAATTAAGGCAGCGACTTGCACCAGTTTGGCGGGCCCAACCAAATGGCACAAACGCTGTGAGAAACGACCAGAGCCGACTAGATCATTCGATACAGATACAGTGTAACTCCACGCTTCATTAACTCATCAAAATAATACTCAGATCATATGACAGTCGAATAGTATATGCAACAACAGTTTGTATTCAAGACATAAGTTCATAGCATAATCCAACAATAATAGAAAACGACAACAGTAATAGTAATAGTAGTGGTAACCCATTCTCAGCAGTGATCCTGGGTTTTAATAGAAGTCTCATTGTTCATAACAGTCGAATAACAAAGATGCCTAAAACAAACGGATCCCTGATCCGAGAATAGTCGTGGAATCAGTTAAAACGTATATCACATATTCGTGACACGTAGTGTCACGAAGTGTGAATGATGAAGAGTAGTTGATATAGGTTTATCATTATGCTCTCAAGTGCTCTGTGGCGATGACTCCAGCTGGCCTGTGAACCTTTATGTCCTTCATTCGAACCATAACGCACACCATAATGCACAACTCTCGAACGGCTCCACTGGTACCTCCACGGGTGCGGGTTGGTACCTGGTACCGACATCCTGTTCCAAAAATAGCAGTGGTACCTAACCCAAACGTTATTAGTTCCATTATCAATTTAAAGCATTAAAGTGCATAAAAATAGTTTGAAATGCAAAGATACCTTAGGTGACCCCTTTGAATGGTAAGGAGATGTTAAGTATGTCAAAATGAGGTCAAAAGGGTGGTACTGGCATATGAATGGAGGTCTGTGGTATATAATATAGGCAAAGAGCATGGTCAAAACCGGGGACCAACACTTGGGTCGAGGCTGTAGTGGTTGAAGTATCCTTTTGTTCACCTTTTGAACAAATTGTGAAGAAGCTAAATTTTGTAGTATGAGACACTACCTCGCATAATTTCTTAGGTGGGATAGTAGTTGGAACTACCTCTGGTATCTTGTAGAGATGACCCCCCAGAGTAACAATGACACTACGTAGTCGAGACTCATAGATAGCATGGTGCTTCCACATATATGGTTTCCCCAAGAGAACATCACAAACATCCAATAGGGAAACATCACATAATACCTAAATCTTGAAGGGTTGGATGTCGTATGACAATTGACACTACTGGATGACATGAAGATCTTGTCCCTGGAAAAGCCACCCGATGTTGTATGGTTTTGAGTGTGGTGTTGCTGATAATCCTAACTATTTTATGAACTCTATTAAGATGAGGTTCTTGTGGCTTCCGCTATCAACAATAAAATGCAGTAGGGTCCCCTTCACCCACATCTATGAATGAAAAATGTGCTCCCCCTCTTCAGGATCTGTTGGTTCTTCCGGTTGAATTGTTGCAGTTGTGACAATAGTAGTGGCAGCTGCATCGATGATCTATATTCTATCAGTATTTTCTGAATTATATTTTGAATCAGGGTTCAACTCCTTGTCTTTGATCTCAACCACCAATGACTATTTTGAGCGACATTCAGCGGTGTCGTGCAAGGCAATTTTGTAGAAATCACACCATTTTCTAGTGCCCTTCTTCGTCTTTCTGTGGACCTTCTTTTCTTGTGGCTTGGAATGGTTTTTGGGAGACTGTTTGTTAGGGCCATATTTATCATACTTTGGTTTTTTCATATTTGCATACCCGAACTCCCATTTTTTCTAGTGCTTAAATTTCTACTCCATTTTAACAACATATCAATAAGCAACACCGAGTGATGAGATGTCTAAAAAATCCATTTTAGGTTGGATGTATCTGTGTAGAGCCCCATGGTATTTTAGAACAAAATGTTGTTCGAAGTCTTTGATACCCAGCTTGGTGCACAACGTATGGAAGGTATTGGTGAAATATGGAATTGCTTGGCCCCTCTCTTCTCGCAGTGTGGTCCATCTCATGTATTGTTCCTCATAGTTGCCAACATGGTAATATTGTTCCTTTACTGCATCCAAAAAAAAATCCCAAGTGGGCTCGGCCCCATATATTCTAGAATCCTCTGTGGAAATTTTCTCCCAATAAGTTTCCCACCAATGTTTGACATGGGGAAGAGCCTTAAGGAGTGCAAAGGTGATCTTTTCCCTATTGGAGAAATTATGAATAGAGAAATAACCTTCTAGCATATTTAACTATTTTTATAGGGCATCTTCATCTATCTGTCCTTAAAATATGGGAATATCAAAATTAACTTGTACTTTGAAAGGTGAGGTGCATTCAAAGTGGCCTCTTGATGAAGACGCGCCTATTTTTATCAGCAAGCATTGAAGGACGTGGGAAAAATTCTCCATCATTTCATCCCTCTGTCACATGAGAGCTTGATCAAGCAACAGATTAATAGAATCATTTTCTCTGTCATTTTTCTTTCCTTCTACCATGGATGGTTTATTGGATGTGCGAGAGATATTTTCCTCAAGAGAGACAAGCTCAAGACCCAACTTGCTATACTCGGACCTCGTCAGGGACATGCACTGAAAAACGATCAAGAATAGCCTGCTCTAATACCACTGATCCAGATTATTTTCGACATGAAATGAGAGAAGAGATATAATAATTAAATGTATATAGATATCTCATATATCCAATAATATAACATAAATGTATCATATATGCAACCGAAAACACAAAGATGCAGTAATACACAATTTTCTATTAATGAGCGAAAATGTACAAGGACTGTAAAAATACAGAGTGAAAGACTCGCTAGAATGGTGGAAACCTATCTATGAGAAGAGATGTGTCTGCTAATCAAATTCACAAGAAGATGATTTTACAAAGAGGCCCCAAAGGAATTTTTATCATAAATAAAATCCAAAACCCTAACCCCAGAAGATGAAAATCCAACAATTTTGTGGACACCGTTTTGGGTAGTTTGGTGTATCAACTTCCCGACGGCGTAACTTTGGCATATGATCTTCGTTTGGGATGCATGATAGCTCATTGGAAAGGTATATTCTAGGAGACTCATTTAGAAGTGAGATCCTGAAAAACCTTCATTTAGGCCCTCAAAATGGCCGCGAAAGTTAAAAACTGCTAAAACTAGTAAATTACCAAAATTGCCAGAAAATTGTTTTGAGCCAGTTGGAAAAGGTGGGTGGCCACCGATATCCACCTTGATCAATCCTCCCTCCTTAGGAAGGAATGGAATACATTGTTTTGAGTTTCTAGGGGAGAGGGAAAAGCGTTTGGTGAATCAACATCTTAATGAGCTACTTTCCTTGTTGGAGAAGTTACATTGCTTAGCTTCTTGAAGGTTGTCATGAACCTATGGCTGGAAGGGTTCTTGTGGTTGGAAGGGTTGTACCTTTTATCTAGTCTAGCTACATGATATGCCTGTGTGCATAATGAATATTTACACATTGCTACAATATTGTCAACCTTCTTCTGTTTGATAGAAGGTTCTTGGGCCGAGGATGTAGTGGTTGCAGTATTCTTCTGTTCACCTTTTGAAAAAATTATGAAGAATTTGAATTTTTTAGTATGAGATACTACTTTCGACATTGTTTAGGTGGGACAGTAGTTGGAATTACCTCTGGTATCCTATAGATATGACCCCCCAGAGTAACAATGACACTACGTGGTCAAGAATATTAGATAGAATGGCGCTTCCACATATATAGATGGCCCAAGAGAACATCACAGACATCAAGAGGGGCAACATCACATAATACATCATCCTTGAAGGGATAGATTCCATATGAAAATCAGCATTGTTGGCTGACATGAAGATCTCGTCCCTGGCGAAGCCACACGATGTTGTATGGTTGCGGGAATGGTCTTGCAAACAATCCCAATTGTTTGATGACCTCTGCTAAGATGAGGTTGTTGGAAGATTGGTTTTTTTCATTGATGCCAACCCTAGTCATTGGTTTTGTACCCCATGATTGATGAAGGTATTTGGACATGAAGGATAATGCACATGAAAATACAACACCCATGGATGTATAGTATACATCATGTTATTTCTGGTGGTAGGTGGAATGTCACATGGATCCTCATGGTTGAGGATAAATGAATTTTTTAATATGGAAAAGTGAATTGAAGAAGGAAGTACAGGTAGTTCCTAAAGATAATTAAAGAAAATAATTACAAAATAAGAAAGTGTCAGTTCAGCCCTAATGTTAAAATTAAGTGACATAAAGGGTATAAATACATCTCATTAAACATTCATTTTTCAACGCACACAAGCTTTTTAATGAAAAAGGAGACATACATCGAATTTCAGAAGAAATTTCAAGTAAAGAAGGCCAAATTTCAAGGGAGGATGAAGTATTTTGGTGATGTGTTCTAAGGTATATTATTTACAGGTCATCTTACCATTTTCGCTATAACTATTTTTCTAGAATGATTCAGATGGAAAAAAATTTATGCTATTGAGAATACATATCTAGGTATCTGTGGTAAATTTTTTATCTCTTTATCCATTATAATTTTGGAGATACACTATTTGGAAGATAGGGTTCTTGACTAGTCCTAAAGCTAGTCATAAACATGTGTTCCAGGTAAAAAAATCATAACGCCTTCATAGAGAATCCAAATGAAGTGAGATAAATTGAATTGGAAAGAGTACAAGATGTAGTTTCCTATGTACGAATTTCAGAATCTTATGTTAAATATTGAGCGTGGGGCATGTTGTAGAAGTTTTCTTTCCTAAATAAACCATAATTGAATAAGGTCTACCATTTTCTATATAAATCCTTTTCTGGGAGGATTCAAGGAGTGAAACGTGGAGGAATTTCAAAGAATACAATGAGTTATATTATATATAGGATCAGAGTATTCTAATATGTAAAGAATTGTATAAGTTTAATAAGTCTCAAGAAGCATTATCAGGTTCTATTTGATGGTTGGTTGATGGTGATGATTTAATGTAAAGTTTTATTATCTCTCATATATTCTTGAGTAGAAGAAAGGGGCAAGGATGGAGAGGTGAAACCTCTCTTGATATTGGAGGATTGTATCTTCCTTTTGGAGGCTTATCCCTCCCTTTATATATGGAAGATGTAGCTACCTTTGGAATTCATTGCTTCCCTTGAACAATAACTATTGGTTATTTATCATATATTGTGCATGGTGTATTGTTGTGTATTGATGTAACTCTTCTACTATTGTTCATTTCTCATTGTATGTATTGGTGAGAATTACAATCTTGAAAAGACCATTGATAGCTTGAAGGAAAAATTAGAAGATTATGAGAAATTGAAAGCAAAATTAGATCACAAAAAAGGGAAGCTACTATTGACAATAGAAAAGTTGAAGAAGTTAGAAAAAAGAACTGAAAAATTAGATGAGATCCTTAGCAGTGAAATATAACCAAGCGACAAGATGGGAATAGGATACAATAACAGTTTGAAAACAACAAATTGAGGGAAGGAAGATGAAAATGATGAAACCAACACTCCATAACAAGTTGAACAACAAGATAGAAGAATAGAATTCAGAAGGAATGAGACATCAAGAAGATCCTCTCCCATCAGGTATGAAATCAATAATTATGAAGGAAACTAAAAAAGAATAGATCGTGAACCCATATGGACCACACCACAAAGAAGATCACTTACTCCCAGGTATCAAAATTTCTTTTTTGGAATTTTTTATACTTGTGGAAATTTTGGACACAAGGCAATCAATTGTAGAATCAATTAAAGGAATAGCTACATAAGCTACATGAATGCTGAAAATAGTATATATGGAAATGTTCGTAGACCTATCAACATAAATTATAATCCATTTGACCCATTAATGGATCAAAATATTGTATGTTACAGGTTCAATAATCTTGGTCACAAACCACGAGATTGTAGAGAGATGAAGGAAGATAATCGTATGCCAAATGTCCCTATACCAACTACAACATAGAAAAGGAAAGAAATTCCACACAATGAAAATTTCCGAATAGCATTGGTCGCTAAAGAATGCAAAGAAGAAGATGAATGGTTCATAGACAATGGGTGCTCATCTCATATGACCGGATATCAAAGAAAATTTGTTAGCTTGAAGAAAAAGGGTGGAAATGTTGCATTTGGAGATGAATCATCTACCAAAATACTTGGAAAAGGAACTATAAAGCTTGGAAGTGAAAATGTAAAAGTAGGAAAATCCCTATTGGTTGAATATCTAAAACATAATATCCTCGATGTCAGAAAAATATGTGATCAAGGATACACTCTTACGTTTGACTCCCAAAAATGTAAAATCAGAGAAAATAACTTAGGAAGATTGGCTGCAACTGCAACAAGAAGACCGAACAACATATACATCCTAGACATGAAGAAGAGAGAGAACAAAAAAGCCGCAAAAAAGGATTCCAAGGAAGAAAAAGTACCAAAGACCAAAAATAAGGATGAATTATTATTGAGTGCCACATGTTCAGGGGGAGATGCCCTAAAGAAGAAGGTCACCTTATACCATTGAAATCACGGGGAGAAACCCCACCATTTGCCATTGATGCCAAAGGGGGGGAGAAATTGGGATCATGATGACAGGGGGAGCATGAGTGTTTCCATCAATGACAAAGGGGGAGATTGTTGGAAGATTGGTTAGTGTCATTGATGTCAACCCTAGTCATTGGTTTTGGACCCCAAGATAGATGAAGGTATTTGGACATGAAGGACAGTGCACATGCAGATACAACACCCATGGATGGATAGTATACATCATGTTGTTTATGGTGGTAGGTGGCACATCACGTGGATTCTCATGGTTGAGGAGAAATGAATTTTTGAAAATGACAAAGTGAATTGAAGAAGGAAGTACAGGTCGGCCCTAAAGATAATTAAAGAAAATAATTACAAAATAAGAAAGTGTTAGGTCAGCCCTAATGTTAAAACAAAGTGACATAAAGGGTATAAATACATCTCATTAAACATTCATTTTTCAACAAACACAAGTTTGTTAATGAACAAGGAGATATAAGTCAAATTTCAGAGGAAATCTGAAGTAAAGAAGGCCAAATTTCAAGGGAGGATGAAGTCTTTTGGTGATGTGTTCTAAGGTATGTTATTTATAGTTCATCTTACCATTTTCACTATACTTGTTTTTCTAGAACGATTCAGATGGTGAAATTTTTATGCTATTGAGAAGACATATCTAGGTACATGTGGTAAAACTTTCAACTCTTTATTCGCTATAATTTTGGAGATACACTCTGTGGAAGATAGAGGTTTTTACTAGTTCTGAAGCCAGTCATAAACAAGTGTTCCAGGAAAAATAGTCATAATGACTTCATAGAGAATCCAAATGAAGTGAGACCAATTGCATTGGAAATAGTACAGGATTTAGTTTCTTGTGTACGAATTTCAGAATCCTATGTTAGATATTGAGCACAGGGCATGTTGTACAAGTTTTCTCTCCTAAATAAACCAAAATTGAATAAGGTCTATCATTTTCTATATAACTCCTTTTCTAGGAGGATTCAAGCAGTGAAAATTGGAGGAGTTTCAGAGAATACATTGAGTTATATTATCTATAGAATCAGAGTATTCAAAGATGTGAATAATTGCGGAAGTTGAAGAAGTCTCAAGAAGCATTTTTAGGTTTTATGTGATGGTTGGTTGATGGTGATGATTTAATGTAAAGTTTTATTATCTGTCATATATTCTTGGGTGGAAAGAAGGAGAAAGGATGGAGAGTTCAAACCTCTCTTGATATTGGAGGATTGTATCTTCCTTTTGGAGGTTTATCCCTCCCTTTATATTTGGAAGTTGTAGCTACCTTTGGAAGTCATTACTTCCCTTGAACAATAACTATTGGTTATTTCTCATATATTGTGCATGGTGTATTGTGGTGTGTTGGTGTAACTCTTCTACTATTGTTCATTTCTCATTGGATATAATTGAATATATAATATGGTTGAAGTATAAGTTGATTTTTTTTTTAAATTGTACTTGATACTAATTCACCCCCATCTCAGTATCAACAGATGTTCTTCTTGCTTCCGCTATAAACAATAAAATGTAGTGGGGTCACCTTCACCCACATATATAAATGAAAAAGGTGATCCCCCTCTTTAGGATCTATTAATTCTTCTGGTTGAATTTCTGTGGTCGAGACAATAACATTGGGGTATGCGTTGATGATCTGTCTTCTATAAGTATTTTCTAAATCATATTTTGAATCATGGTTCGAATCCTTGTCTTTGATCTCGGCCACCAATGACTATTTTGAGAAACATTCATCGATGTTGTGCCAGGGGATTTTGTGGAAATCAAACAATTTCCAGGTGTCCTTCTTCGTATTTCCACGGAACTTCTTGTCCTGTGGATTGGACTGGTTTTTGGGAGACTATTTGTTAGCATATTATTTATCATACTTTGGTTATTGCGGATTTCTAGACCCAAACTCCTGTTTGTTCTGGTGATTAAATTTCTTCTCGATTTTAACAACATATTGATAAGCATCACCAAGTGATGATATTTATAGAAAATCCATTTCAGTTTGGATGTATCTATGTAGAGCCCCACGATATCTTAGAACCAAATGTCATTTGGAGTCTTTGATACCCAACTTGGTGCACAAGGTATGGAAGGAATTGGTGAAATATGGAATTGCTTGGCCCCTCTCTTGTCACAGTGTGGTCCATCTCATGTACTGGTCCTCATAGTTGCCAACAGGGTAATATTGTTCCTTTACCGCATCCACAAAAAAATCCCAAGTGGGCTCGACCCCATATATTCCAGAATCCTTTGTGAAAATTTTCTCCCAGTAAGATTCCCACCAATGTTTGACATGGGGAAGAGCCTTAAGGATTGAAAAGGTGATCTTTTCCTTGTCGAATAAATTAGGAGAAGAGAAATAACCTTCTTTCTATTTTAACCATTTTTCTAGGGCATCCACATCTATCTGTCCTTTAAATATGGGAATATAAAAATTAACTTGTACCTTGAAAGGAGAGGTGCCTCCAAAGTGGCCACTTGATGAATACACGCATGTTATTATCGACATACGTTGAAGGATGTCGGGAAATTCTCCATCATTTCTTCCCTCTGTCATGTCAGAGCTTGCTCAAGCAACAGATTAATAGAAACGTCTTCTCTGTCATTTTTATTTCCTTCCACCATGGAGGGTTTCTTGGGCATGCGAGAGCGATTTTTGTAAAGAGATACAAGCTTGATACCCAACTTGCTATACTCAGACCTCGTTGGGGACATGCACTAAAAAATGATCAAGAGCAGCCTACTCTGATACCACTGATCCATATTATTTTTGGCACGAAATGACAGAGGAGATATAATAAAGAAATGTATAGAGATATATCGAATATCAAATAATATAACATAAGCGTATCATAGATGAAACTATAAACACAAAGATATAGTAATACACAATTTTTTTATTAATGAACGAAAATGTACAAGGACTATAAAAATACAGAGTAAAAGACTCGCTAGAATGGTGGAAGCTTGTCTCTGAGAAGAGATGTGTCCGCTACTTGCATTCGCAAGAATATGATTTCACAATGAGGCTCCAAAGGAATTTTTATCATAAATAAAATCCAAAACCCTAACCTTGGAAGATGAAAAGCCAATAGTTTTGTGGACCCCATTTTGGGTAGTTTGGTGTATCAACTTCTCGGGGGCATAACTTTGGGATATGATCTCCATTTGGAGTGCACCATATCTCGTTGGAAAGGTATCATTGAAGAGATTCATTTTGGGGGCTCAATCATATCCTTCAACTATCATTGAGAATATCGATCCTGAAAAACCTTCATTTAGGCCCTCAAAATGGCCCTGGAAGTTAAAAATGGCTAAAAATAGTAAATTACCAAAATTGCGAGAAAATGTTTTGAGCCAGTTGGAAAAGGTGGGTGGCCACTAATACCCACCTAGATCAATACTCCCTCCTTAGGAATAAATGGTATCCATTTCATTGAGTTCATGGGGGAGAGGGAAAACTGTTTGTTGAATCTACATCTTGATGAGCTGCTTGCCTTGTTAGAGAATTTGCATTGCTTATCTTCTTGAAGGTTGTCATGAACCTATGGCTGGAAGGGTTGGAACTTTTAAACTAATATGGCTACATGAGATGCCTATGTGCAGAAGGAATATTTATACTTTGTTGCAATATTACCGACTTGCTTCTATTGGATAGAAGGTGCTTGGGCCAAGGCTATTGTGGTTGTAGTATCCTTGTGTTCACATTTTGAACAAATTGTGAAGAAGCTGAATTTTGTAGTATGAGATACTACCTTACAACATTGTTTAGATGGGACAGCAGTTGGAATTATCTCTGGTATCCTATATAGATGACCCCCCAGAGTAACAATGACACTACATGGTCGAGACTCAATGATATCACGTCGCTTCCATATATATGGTTGGCCCAAGAGAACATCACAGACATATAGAGGGGAAAAATCACATAATACCTCATCCTTGAAGGGTTGGATGTCGTATGACAATCGACATTGTTTGTTGACTTGAAGATCTCGTCCCTAGCAAGGCCACCTGATGTTGTATAGTTGCGGATGTTGTTTTGTTGACAATCCCAATTGTTTGACGACCTCTGCTGAGATGAAGTTTTTCTGGATAATACTATCAACAATAAAATTAAGAGGGGTCCCCTTTACCCACATATCTGAATGAAAAAGGCTCTCCCCCTCTTCAGTATCTGTTGGCTCTTCTAGTTGAATTGTTGTGATCGCGGAAATAGCAGTGGGGTCTGCGTTAATGATCTGTTTTCTATCAGTATTTTCTGAATCATATTTTGAATCAGGGTTCAGCTCCTTGTCTTTGATCTCAACCACCAATGACTGTTTTAAGTGACATTCATCGATGTTGTGTCAGGGGATTTTGTTGATATCGCACCATTTTCCAGTGTCCTTATTCATCTTTCCATGGAACTTCTTTTGTTGTGGCTTGGAATAGTTTTCGAGAGACTATTTGTTAGGGTTGTCTTTATCATACTTTGGTTGTTGTAGATTTGCATACCTAAACTCCCATTTTTTCTGGTGCTTAAATTTTTTCTCGATTTTAACAACATATCGCTAAGCATCATCGATTGATGAGATGTCCAGAAAATCCATTTCAGTTTGGATATATCTGTGTAAATCCCCATAGTATTTTAGAACCAAATGTTGTTAGGAGTCTTTGATACCCAACTTGGTGCACAAGGTATGGAAGGTATTTTTGAAATCCATAACTTCTTGGTCCCTCTCTTATCGCAGTGTGGTCCATCTCATGTACTGGTCCTCATAGTTTCCATTAGGTTAATACTGTTCCTTTACCGCATCAACAAAAAAATACCAAGTGGGCTCGACCCCATATATTCCAGACTCCTCTGTGGAAATTTTCTCCCAGTAAGTTTCCCACCAATGTTTGACATGGGTAGATCCTTAAGGATTTCAAAGGTGATCTTTTCCTTGTCAAAGAAATTATGAACAGAGAAATAACCTTCCAGCAGATTTAACCATTTTTCTAGGGCATCTGCATCTATCTATCCTTCAAATATGGGAATATAAAAATTAACTTGTACCTTGAAAGATGAGGTGCCTCCAAAGTTGCCTCTTGATGAATATGTGCATGTTGTTATTGAAAGGCATTGAAGGATGTTGGAAAAATTCTCCATCATTTCATCCCTTTGTCGCGTGAGAGATTTCTCAAGCAACCGAGTAATAGAATCCTCTACTCTGTCATTTTTCTTTCTTTCCGCCATGGAGGGTTTCTTCGACGTGAAAGAGTGATTTTCCTCAAGAGAGACAAGATCGAGACCCAAATTTCTATACTCAGACCTCATCGGGGACATGCACTGAAAAATGATCAAGAGTAGCCTGCTTTGATACCACTGATCCGGATTATTTTTAGCACAAAATGAGACCGGAGATATAATAAATCAATGTATAGAGATATCTCAATTATCCAATAATATAAAAAAAATGTATCAGATATGAAACCATAAACACAAAGATACAATAATACATAATTTTCTATTAATGAGCGAAAATGTACAAGGACTGTAAAAATACAGAGTGAAAGACTAGCTAGAATGGTGGCAGCTTATCTTTGAGAAGAGATGTGTCCGCTACTCTAATTTGCAAGAAGATTATTTTACAATGAGGGTCCAAAGGCCTTTTTTTCATAAATAAAATCCAAAAACCTAACCCGAGAAGATGAAAATCCAACAGTTTTGTGGACCCTGTTTTGGGTAGTTTAGTGTATCAACTTATCGAGGGCGTAACTTTGGCATACGATCTTTGTTTGGGGTGCACGATAGCTAGTTAGAAAAGTATCATCGAGGAGATTGATTTTGGGGGCTCAATAATATCCTTCGACCATCATTGAGAAGCTATATCCTGAAAAACCTTCATTTAGTCCCTCAAAATGGCCTCAGAAGTTAAAAATGGCTAAAAATAGTAAATTGCCAAAATTGCCAGAAAATTGTTTTGAGATAGCTAGAAAAGGTGGGTGGCCATCGATATCCACCTAGATCAATCCTCCCTCCTTAGGAAGAAATGGTCTCCATTTTGTTGAGTGCTCAGGGGAGAGGGAAAATTGTTTGTTGAATCTGCATCTTGATGAGTTACTTGCCTTGTTGGAGAAGTTTCATTGCTTATCTTCTTGAAGGTTGTCACAAACCTGTGGTTGGAAGGGTTCGACATTTTTAACTAGTCTTGCTACATGATATGCTTATGTGCAGAAGGAATCTTTACACTTTGTTGCATTCTTTCTGACCTTCTTCTGTTGGATAGAAAGTTCTTGGGCCGAGGATGTTGTGGTTGCAGTATCCTTATGTTCACCTTTTAAAAAAATTGTGAAGAAGCTGAATTTTGTAGTATGAGATACTACCTTGTGGTATTTTTTAGATGGGACAGTAGTTGGAACTACCTATGGTATCCTATAGAGATGACCCCCCAGAGTAACAATGACACTACGTAGTCAAGACTCATAGATAGCATGGAACTTCCACATATATGGTTGGCCCAAGAGAACATCACATACATCCAGCAGGGAAACAACACATAATACCTCATCCTTGAAGGGTTGGATGTTGTATGAAAATCGACAATGTTGGTTGATCTGAAGATATCGTCCATGGAGAAGACACCCGATGTTGTATGGCTACGAGTGTGGTGTTTTTCGACAATCCCAACTTTTTGACGACCTCTGCTGAGATGAGGTTCTTCTAGATTCTACTATCAACAATAAAATTCATAGCGGTCCCCTTCACGCACATCTATGAATGAAAAAGGCGCTCCCCCTCTTCAGGATTTGTTGGCTCTTCTTGTTGAATTGTTGCAATTGCGACAATAACAATGGGGTTTGCGTCGATGATCTGTCCTCTATCAGTATTTTATGAATCATATTTTGAATTAGTTTTAGGCTCCTTCTCTTTGATCTCGACCACCAATGACTATTTTGAGCAACATTCATCAGTTTTTTTCTAGGGGTTTTTGTGGCA
Organism: Picea engelmannii; assembly: GCA_009831015.1. Classification (NCBI taxonomy): domain Eukaryota; kingdom Viridiplantae; phylum Streptophyta; class Pinopsida; order Pinales; family Pinaceae; genus Picea; species Picea engelmannii. Next base: position 38,873 of record ML808630.1, on the reverse strand, counting down.
ATCACACCATTTTTCGGTGTCCTTCTTCATCTTTTCGTGGACCTTCTTTTCCTATGGCTTGGACTGGTTTTCAGGACACTGTTTGTTAGGGTTGTATTTATCATACTTTGGTTATTGTGGATTTGCAGACCTGAACTCCTATTTGTTCTGGTGCTTAAATTTATGCTTGATTTTAACAACATAATGATAAGCAACACCGAGTGATGAGATGTCAAGAAAATCCATTTCAGTTTGGATGTATCTGTGTAGAGCCCCACGGTATTTGCGAACCAAATTTCATTTAGAGTCTTTGATACCCATCTTGGTGTGCAAGGTATGGAAGGTATTTGTGATATCCATACCTTCTTGGCCCCTCTCTTGTCGCAGTGTGGTCCATCTCATGTATTGGTCCTCATAGTTTCCAACAGGTTAATATTGTTCATTTACTGCATCCACAAAAAAATCCCAAGTGGGCTCGGCGCCATATATTTCAAACTCCTTTGTGGAAATTTTCTCTCAGTAAGTTTCCCACCAATGTTTGACATGGGGGAGAGCCTTAAGGAGTGTGAAGGTGATCTTTTCGCTATCGGAAAAATTATGAATAGAGAAATAACCTTCTATCACATTTAACCATTTTTCCAGGGCATCTGCATCTATCTGTCCTTCAAATATGGGAATATCAAAATTAAATTGTACATTTAAATGTGAGGTGCCTCCAAAGTGACCTCTTGATGAATACGTGCATTTTTTTATCGGCAGACATTGAAGGATGTGGGAAAAAATCTCCATCATTTCGTCCCTCTGTCGCGTGAGAGATTGCTCAAGCAACAGATTAATAGAATCTTCTTCTCTGTCATTTTTATTTCCTTATTCCATGGAGAGTTTATTGGGTGTGTGAGAGATATTATCCTCAAGAGAGATATGATCGATACCCAAATTGATATACTCGGACCTCGTCGGGGACATACACTTAAAAACGATCAAGAGCAACCTACTCTGATACCACTCATCCAGATTATTTTTGGCACAAAATGAGAGTAGAGATATAATAAAGAAATGTATAGAGATATATCGGTTATCCAATAATATAACAAAAATGTATCAGAGATGGAACCATAAAGACAAAGATATGGTAATACACAATTTTCTATTAATGAGCGAAAATGTACAAGGACTGTAAAAATACAGAGTCAAAGACTAGCTAGAATGGTGGAAGCTTATCTCTGAAAAGAGATGTGTCTGCTACTAGCATTCTAAACAAGATTATTTTACAATGAGGCTCCAAAGGCCTTTTTATCATAAAGAAAATCCATAACCCTAACCCCGAAAGATGAAAATCCAACAGTTTTGTGGACCCTGGTTTGGGTAGTTTGGTGTATCAACTTCCCAGGGACGTAACTTTGGCATACGATCTCCATTTGGGGTGCACGATAGATAGTTGGAAAGGTATCATCGAGGATATTCATTTTTGGGTCTCAATCATAGACTTTGGCTATAATTGAGAATATTGATCCCGAAAATCCTTCATTTAGGCCCTCAAAATGGCCCCGGAAGTTAAAAACTGCTAACAGTAAATTACCAAAATTGCCAGAAAAATGTTTTGAGCCAGTTGGAAAAGGTGGGTGGCCACTGATATCCACCTGGATCAATTATATTTCTAAGAAACCACTACATATAAGTGTCTTGCAAAATTCAATGTAATGTAAAATACAATTTTTTAGGAGTCTTATAAGATATATAAGTCACAAACTATCACAGATTGTTACCACAATATTTTGAATTCTTTCCAACTGTAACATACCTATTTTTACAATATCAAAGATATGATCATAATGTGGTGAAATGTATTATTGTCCCTCCTCTAACTAAGTTTTTTCAATAATTATTGTGGGTCTATTGCAAGTGAAATATGATCCTAAGCATTAACCTAATCTTTTGATTCACAATCATCCCATTCACCACTGCTACATGGTCCACTAAAGCATGTGATTTTTGCAATAACATGCATGTGACAAATCTACATTAAACACCTCCAATTAATTTCTTTGTACATGTCCTCTCTTTGTTGATTCCTCTTTCCTTCTTGTTTCCTCTGTCGTTACTGCAGAGCACCATTGGACTATAGAATTCACATATTGAATAGGGAAATTTATAGTAAACTTCATATCCTTCTTATGAAGTGAAATTTTGATGCATGTACTAGCTCCAATGTGCTCTCCTTTCCCATTCCCTATCTCAAAATAGTTCCAAATATGTGGCATGTTTCATTTTTTGTGCAACAAACTCAACCATTGAAATACATAGGCATTTGTGAATTGGCCTACACAACTATTTGATCAAATACAATGTTGATTCATATATATATCTATCGCCATCAAGTGATTGTAGAACATCTAAAAGAAGTTTTGTACAAAATGTAAGTCATGGCACCTATCGTCACTTATGTTGAAGTTATAATCCTTCAATATTATCCTTGTGTCTTCGCTACTATCTTCCCCGTGCCTATGTGTGATATGTACAATTATGATAACCTAATTTGAATGATAATATTTTCTTTGGATCTCATTTTTTGGTTGGAGGGTGTAGTTCTCAGAAAAATCCACAACTAATAATATAGTATTGAGGGAAAGGTGTCCACGCACATTCTAAACTACTCATTCTTCCATTGTGTGACGACATGGACATGTTGAACATAATGCTGGATTTTTTCCAAACAATCCTTGATGAAATGAAATACTCATACCCGATGAAAAAAAAATTATGGGATAATTAGAATGTCACCTTTCCAAACTATATGTAAAATTTCTAAGTTCAATTTGAAAGAATGTATTCCCTTTAAGTACACAACATTATCTTGGGACATCACCAATGCTATATTTTGTCTTTATTTCCCATTGTCTAGTTCCTATGTAATATATTTGAATATTTGCATGTCCACCATCATCCTGACAAATTCACGGTCCTCACTTCCATAAGTGAATTATCTCAATAATGCAAATCCACTACACTTGTGACATGTCCCATCTAAATAATAGTTTTCATAATATTTTTTCCCATCAAACCTTGAACCATTGATGCTATGAATAAAGTCTCTTGATGAAATTTGGTGTAGTATGGTTGAGAATTCCTATAGATGGTTAGTATGAAAAACATGACATATGTTTACATATTGTGTCATTAAATAATAACCAATTTATATGTGGTATCTACAATAGCATATGTTACAATCTATGTATATTCTAACACACCAAGGTTTTCATTTCTCAAAAGATGTGTGTCCCAGGCTAAACTCATTATGATAATTCTTCATGCTCTCATAAAATTATGTCTATAACATGAAAAGAAAGTGTTTAATATGGGTTTCATGGTCACTATAACCTCTTCTCAACTTTAGAATATCCTTTTGATGAGATGAAAGTCTGGTATGTTCATGCTAAAAATTATGGACTAGTCCCTTAACTACTTCAATCAACTTCATGTCGAAATGAGGTAGCATATCAATGAAGGCTCAATAATCTATTTGATATAGTTTTTCAAGGATTTCTCTTACTTTTGAATATTTTTGGAAATTTGAAAATTTCATATGTGTGTCTAAGCAAGCAATGTTTCCTTGTGGTCTTGTTTACAATCAATTTGGACAATATGCAATGGGACACATTATGATATTTTCAACAAGTATTGTTTCCAATTGTATTAGATGTATCTTGAAGATTTTTAACAAAATTATTAGTGGTCTCTAAACTTTTAACTATCATTGTGCCATGAGTTTTCCTAAAAACAACTAAACTATGTGATTTTAACAAGGCCAAAAAAAATTGACATTTAGATGCACCATTTTTCGATTCAAAATAGTCTTTAATAAAAATAATTTCACTGCCAATTAGTAGTTCATTTAGGTAAATTACCTTAAATTATCTCTAGATAAATTTCAACCATGTGAACACATCTAGGATTTCTTTTTCATGCACTAGATAAATGAGGTAAGGAAGGTGGACCTTCAATGTGGAACCCATCACCATGACATTGCAAAAATTCACGAGGTTGATGAAGCTCATTCACATGATGGTCAATATTGGGAGTGTGCTAGACATGTTGGTGGTTGATATGATGAAAATATAATTGTTCATTATGATCTTGCACCGCAAGATTATCTTCACAAAAAGGCTGGTCAAAATTCATGGCTCTAATATCTACCTAATATACCCCTATTTAGAAATCACGTCAACATCGATTGTGAAAGTAATTGAGGTTCTCACTAATGGATGCCTATCTTTTTTCATACCCAATTTGTCCTTTTCTCTTATTTCATTAATTTGTTTAGGGATCATCTCCTTCCTATCATAATTTCATACTTGATTGCATATATTTCCCATCTTCACAAGGATCGAATACAACAAAAACTTGACAAAATATGTCTTCCCAATCACATAAAACACTACAAATGTATTGCAATAGTAATATTTCCCAGGAATGTCTATCTTATTGTAGACAATTTGAGATTTTTAAAGAAAATAAGGCCGGGCCCTGTCTTATTTTTGTCTTATATAGGCAATAATGCACATTGATTACTAGCATGCACATGTTAATAACATGTGCATGCTAGTAATACGTGTTCCTATTATGATTATTTCTTAATAAACCATTGTAACATTAGTTAGTTATGGGTGCCAATAAGAAGAGTTCCAAATAAAATGTAAACAAAATCAAATAGGTAAACAAGGGAATAATTGAACATGGTCCAGGGGGTAAACAAGAACATGGAGTGAAAATGGGTCTAGATGCCTAAACGATCCAAAAAGGATCTTTTGAATGAATGTGGTTGAGTTATTATGCATGTGTTTATTAACCATTTAGGAAGCTTAATGAAAGAGGAAGAAGATATGATAATATATCACAGCCATAAAACAATATACATATATGAACATAAGCATGAATAACAACAAACCATAACAAGAGAAGTGATAACGGAGTTCAGCAATCTCGCCTATGTCTCTGGGCCTTTGTCTTAGTGGGTGAGGCTTCTCTATTTATGTTAAAATATCAATAAGTACATCACATAAGTGACATAAGGCTACAAGACTAATTTGGTATTTTTATCCCAGATCTCTAGAACCCAACTAAAGAAATGACACTCAAAACAGATGATCGAAGCTCCCAGAAATGACCCACAAAGGTGCTCTCCTCAACATCTTCCCTGCATAAAAATGGCTTTGTCTTGACTTTCCTTCAGCACAAATCTGCTCTAAATATCCTCTTCCATGGCCTCAAGAAGTCCTGGTTTATATAGATATGAAGTTGGTTATGATCCCCCAACTTCCTCCCAAAAGCTGGCCTAAAAAAGGGCCCAATATCCCCCAATAATGAGCAAAATCCTCTATTAACATGCCAAAAAATCAATTAAAAATCCAAAACCACAGCATAAAAACCCACTTGCATATATATTTTTTCTAATCCCATCATACCTAGCGTGCACCCCCTTGAATTGGTCACATGGAGAGACATGTGGTCAAGCGCCAGCCCCTTTCCCGTAGTCATAGGTCACATGGTGCTTTGATATAAGACCGCACCTTGTGGTTATATGCAACAACAAAAAAAACCGTGGGTTGGGGCTTAGCCCTAGTGATCTATATTATTTTGAGAATGACATGAAGAAAAAAATATAACCAATATATAACAATGAAATACACAAAAATACAGAAGAGAGCACAAAAATACAGTGAAACCCAACTTTTATTGCTGAATAAGATAGAAAAACACCGTAGAACACAAACTGGGAAAATGGGGTAGCTTATCTCTAAAAAGAAAGAGATGTTGGCTATGCTTCCTTCACAAGAAGCTTTACATCACACGCGATTGCATGCTTAAAGGGCCTCCTTCACCTCAATTATATAGGAGAGAGTGAGAGGAAAACAATTCCCATGATTCATGTGGGATAAATTGGACTAAGTTTATAAAATGCCATAGGCATGTAAAATACTAGTACTTCTCGAGTGGTCACCCATCCCATTACTACTGTAGACTGAGTGTGCTTAACTGTGGAGTTCTAATGGGATCCGATGCATTAATGCTATGTTGTAGGCATGTACATAAAACCATTACATGATGTCTGTAATTAACAAATGAAGATGACATTACATTCCATTCCCCATCAAATGGGTGAATGTCATGGTTTATCAAAACCAGAGGCTCAAAATGGTGATTCAGTGGAAAAGTTGGATGGCCACCGAGATCCATATGGATCATTCCTCCCCACTTAGGAAGAAATGGTATCCATTGCGTTGATTTCCCGGGGGAGAGGGAAAAGCGTTTGTTGAATCTGCATCTTGATGAGTTGCTTTCCTTGTTGGAGAAGTTGTGCCTCTTATCTTTTTGAAGGTTGTCATGAACCTATGGCTGGAAGGGTTAGACCTTTTTAACTAGTCTGGCTACATGATATTTCTATGTGTATAAGGAATCTTTGCGCTTTGCTGCAATCTTGTTGACCTGCTTTTTTTGGATAGAAGGTGCTTGGGCCAAGGTTGTAGTGGTTGTAGTATCCTTTTGTTCACCTTTTGAATATATTGTGAAGAAGCTAAATCTTGTAGTATGAAATACTACCTTGTGGCACTGTTTAGGTGGGACATTCGTCAGAACCACCTTTGGTATCTTGTAGAGATGACCCCCCATAGTAACAGTGACACTACGGGGTCAAGACTCATAGATAGTATGGTGCTTCCACATATATGGTTAGCCCAAGAGAACATCACAGACATCTAGTGGGGCAACATAACATAATACCTCGTCCTTGAAGGGTTGGATGTCGTATGACAATCAAAAATGTTGGCTGACACAAAGATCTTCACCCTAGAGAAGCCACCCAATGTTGTATGGTCGTGGGTGTGGTGTTGTTGGAAAATCCAATTGCTTGACAACCTCTGCTGAGATGATGTTCTTTTGGCTTCCGCTATCAACAATAAAATGCAGCGGGGTCCCCTTCACCCACATTTGTGAATGGAAGAGTCGCTCCCCCTCCTCAAGATCCTCTTCTAGTTGGATTTTTGTAGTTGTGACAGTAGCAGTGGGTTCTACATCAATGATCTGTCTCCTTTTATTATTTTCTGAATCAGGGTCCAAGTCGAGGTTCGACTCTTTGTCTTTGAGCTTGGCCACCAATGACTGTATTGAACGACATTCATCAGTGTTGTGCCAAGGGCTATTTTGAAACTCACACCACTTTTCGATGTCTTTATTTGACTTCCTGTTACCCTTCTTTTCTTGCATCTGGGATTTGCTCTCTTGAGGTTGGACTTCCTTTCTCTATCCATGATTCTCCCACTTACTCTGCTGGTTGAATTTCTGCTCAATTTTGACTGCATATCGATAAGAAACTCCCAGTGAAGAGATGTCCAAGAAATCCATCTTTGTTTGAATGTACCTGTGTAGACCATTGCGGTACTTCAAAACCAAGTGTCGCTCAGAGTCTTTGATACCCATCTTTGACCGCAAGGTATGAAAGATGTTGGTGTAATCTGACATTGTTTGGGCTCTTTTCTGACGTAGAGTTGTCCATCTCATGTATTGGTCATGATAGTTTCCGACAGGGTATAACTCCTCCTTTAGGGAATCTACAAAGGCTACCTATGTGGGTTCTCTCCCAAAAAGTGTAGACTCATCCACGGTGTACCTCTCCTAGTAACCTTTCCACCAAACTCTGATATGGGGAAGGGCTTTAAGGAGCGCGAAGGTGATCTTTTCATTGTCAAATTTTTTTTGGACAGAGTAATAACCTTCTAGTAGATTCAACCATTTTTCTAGAGCATCTGCATCTATATGGCCTTCATATAAGGGGATATCAAAATTGACATGTACCTTAAAGGGTGTCACACTTGCAAAATGGTTGCTTGTTGAAGATGCCTCGATTGCCACCATCGATAGTCTTTGAAGGATCTGAGTGAAGTTTTCCATCATCTCGTTCCTTTTTCGCACAAGGTCTTCCTCGAGCAACGTCTTGAAAGGATCTCCTACTCTGTCATCTCTCTTTTCTTCCACCATGGGAGGTCGCTTGGGCTAGAAAGAGTGGTTTTCCTCAAGAAAAACTAGCTCAAGACCCAAATCTCTATACCCTGACCTCGTCGGGGACTTGCTCTAAGAAATGACAAAGATCATACTTCTCTAATACCACTGATTTGGATTATTTTGAAAACGACATGAAGACAAAAATATAACCGAGATATAACAATGAAATACACAAAAATATAGAAGAGAGCACAAAAATACAGTGAAACCCAACTTCTATTGTTGAATAAGATAGAAAAACACCATAGAACACAAACTGGAAAAATGGGGTAGCTTATCTCTGAAAACAAAGAGATGTTGGCTACACTTCCTTCATAAGAAGATTTACATCACACTCCATTTCATGCTTAAAGGGCCTCCTTCACCTCAATTATATAGGAGAGAGTGAGAGGAGAACAATTCCCATGATGCATGTG
>ML808630.1:14959-30323 GCA_009831015.1 Picea engelmannii | reverse complement strand
ACCCAACTTGCTATACTCAGACCTCGTTGGGGACATGCACTAAAAAATGATCAAGAGCAGCCTACTCTGATACCACTGATCCATATTATTTTTGGCACGAAATGACAGAGGAGATATAATAAAGAAATGTATAGAGATATATCGAATATCAAATAATATAACATAAGCGTATCATAGATGAAACTATAAACACAAAGATATAGTAATACACAATTTTTTTATTAATGAACGAAAATGTACAAGGACTATAAAAATACAGAGTAAAAGACTCGCTAGAATGGTGGAAGCTTGTCTCTGAGAAGAGATGTGTCCGCTACTTGCATTCGCAAGAATATGATTTCACAATGAGGCTCCAAAGGAATTTTTATCATAAATAAAATCCAAAACCCTAACCTTGGAAGATGAAAAGCCAATAGTTTTGTGGACCCCATTTTGGGTAGTTTGGTGTATCAACTTCTCGGGGGCATAACTTTGGGATATGATCTCCATTTGGAGTGCACCATATCTCGTTGGAAAGGTATCATTGAAGAGATTCATTTTGGGGGCTCAATCATATCCTTCAACTATCATTGAGAATATCGATCCTGAAAAACCTTCATTTAGGCCCTCAAAATGGCCCTGGAAGTTAAAAATGGCTAAAAATAGTAAATTACCAAAATTGCGAGAAAATGTTTTGAGCCAGTTGGAAAAGGTGGGTGGCCACTAATACCCACCTAGATCAATACTCCCTCCTTAGGAATAAATGGTATCCATTTCATTGAGTTCATGGGGGAGAGGGAAAACTGTTTGTTGAATCTACATCTTGATGAGCTGCTTGCCTTGTTAGAGAATTTGCATTGCTTATCTTCTTGAAGGTTGTCATGAACCTATGGCTGGAAGGGTTGGAACTTTTAAACTAATATGGCTACATGAGATGCCTATGTGCAGAAGGAATATTTATACTTTGTTGCAATATTACCGACTTGCTTCTATTGGATAGAAGGTGCTTGGGCCAAGGCTATTGTGGTTGTAGTATCCTTGTGTTCACATTTTGAACAAATTGTGAAGAAGCTGAATTTTGTAGTATGAGATACTACCTTACAACATTGTTTAGATGGGACAGCAGTTGGAATTATCTCTGGTATCCTATATAGATGACCCCCCAGAGTAACAATGACACTACATGGTCGAGACTCAATGATATCACGTCGCTTCCATATATATGGTTGGCCCAAGAGAACATCACAGACATATAGAGGGGAAAAATCACATAATACCTCATCCTTGAAGGGTTGGATGTCGTATGACAATCGACATTGTTTGTTGACTTGAAGATCTCGTCCCTAGCAAGGCCACCTGATGTTGTATAGTTGCGGATGTTGTTTTGTTGACAATCCCAATTGTTTGACGACCTCTGCTGAGATGAAGTTTTTCTGGATAATACTATCAACAATAAAATTAAGAGGGGTCCCCTTTACCCACATATCTGAATGAAAAAGGCTCTCCCCCTCTTCAGTATCTGTTGGCTCTTCTAGTTGAATTGTTGTGATCGCGGAAATAGCAGTGGGGTCTGCGTTAATGATCTGTTTTCTATCAGTATTTTCTGAATCATATTTTGAATCAGGGTTCAGCTCCTTGTCTTTGATCTCAACCACCAATGACTGTTTTAAGTGACATTCATCGATGTTGTGTCAGGGGATTTTGTTGATATCGCACCATTTTCCAGTGTCCTTATTCATCTTTCCATGGAACTTCTTTTGTTGTGGCTTGGAATAGTTTTCGAGAGACTATTTGTTAGGGTTGTCTTTATCATACTTTGGTTGTTGTAGATTTGCATACCTAAACTCCCATTTTTTCTGGTGCTTAAATTTTTTCTCGATTTTAACAACATATCGCTAAGCATCATCGATTGATGAGATGTCCAGAAAATCCATTTCAGTTTGGATATATCTGTGTAAATCCCCATAGTATTTTAGAACCAAATGTTGTTAGGAGTCTTTGATACCCAACTTGGTGCACAAGGTATGGAAGGTATTTTTGAAATCCATAACTTCTTGGTCCCTCTCTTATCGCAGTGTGGTCCATCTCATGTACTGGTCCTCATAGTTTCCATTAGGTTAATACTGTTCCTTTACCGCATCAACAAAAAAATACCAAGTGGGCTCGACCCCATATATTCCAGACTCCTCTGTGGAAATTTTCTCCCAGTAAGTTTCCCACCAATGTTTGACATGGGTAGATCCTTAAGGATTTCAAAGGTGATCTTTTCCTTGTCAAAGAAATTATGAACAGAGAAATAACCTTCCAGCAGATTTAACCATTTTTCTAGGGCATCTGCATCTATCTATCCTTCAAATATGGGAATATAAAAATTAACTTGTACCTTGAAAGATGAGGTGCCTCCAAAGTTGCCTCTTGATGAATATGTGCATGTTGTTATTGAAAGGCATTGAAGGATGTTGGAAAAATTCTCCATCATTTCATCCCTTTGTCGCGTGAGAGATTTCTCAAGCAACCGAGTAATAGAATCCTCTACTCTGTCATTTTTCTTTCTTTCCGCCATGGAGGGTTTCTTCGACGTGAAAGAGTGATTTTCCTCAAGAGAGACAAGATCGAGACCCAAATTTCTATACTCAGACCTCATCGGGGACATGCACTGAAAAATGATCAAGAGTAGCCTGCTTTGATACCACTGATCCGGATTATTTTTAGCACAAAATGAGACCGGAGATATAATAAATCAATGTATAGAGATATCTCAATTATCCAATAATATAAAAAAAATGTATCAGATATGAAACCATAAACACAAAGATACAATAATACATAATTTTCTATTAATGAGCGAAAATGTACAAGGACTGTAAAAATACAGAGTGAAAGACTAGCTAGAATGGTGGCAGCTTATCTTTGAGAAGAGATGTGTCCGCTACTCTAATTTGCAAGAAGATTATTTTACAATGAGGGTCCAAAGGCCTTTTTTTCATAAATAAAATCCAAAAACCTAACCCGAGAAGATGAAAATCCAACAGTTTTGTGGACCCTGTTTTGGGTAGTTTAGTGTATCAACTTATCGAGGGCGTAACTTTGGCATACGATCTTTGTTTGGGGTGCACGATAGCTAGTTAGAAAAGTATCATCGAGGAGATTGATTTTGGGGGCTCAATAATATCCTTCGACCATCATTGAGAAGCTATATCCTGAAAAACCTTCATTTAGTCCCTCAAAATGGCCTCAGAAGTTAAAAATGGCTAAAAATAGTAAATTGCCAAAATTGCCAGAAAATTGTTTTGAGATAGCTAGAAAAGGTGGGTGGCCATCGATATCCACCTAGATCAATCCTCCCTCCTTAGGAAGAAATGGTCTCCATTTTGTTGAGTGCTCAGGGGAGAGGGAAAATTGTTTGTTGAATCTGCATCTTGATGAGTTACTTGCCTTGTTGGAGAAGTTTCATTGCTTATCTTCTTGAAGGTTGTCACAAACCTGTGGTTGGAAGGGTTCGACATTTTTAACTAGTCTTGCTACATGATATGCTTATGTGCAGAAGGAATCTTTACACTTTGTTGCATTCTTTCTGACCTTCTTCTGTTGGATAGAAAGTTCTTGGGCCGAGGATGTTGTGGTTGCAGTATCCTTATGTTCACCTTTTAAAAAAATTGTGAAGAAGCTGAATTTTGTAGTATGAGATACTACCTTGTGGTATTTTTTAGATGGGACAGTAGTTGGAACTACCTATGGTATCCTATAGAGATGACCCCCCAGAGTAACAATGACACTACGTAGTCAAGACTCATAGATAGCATGGAACTTCCACATATATGGTTGGCCCAAGAGAACATCACATACATCCAGCAGGGAAACAACACATAATACCTCATCCTTGAAGGGTTGGATGTTGTATGAAAATCGACAATGTTGGTTGATCTGAAGATATCGTCCATGGAGAAGACACCCGATGTTGTATGGCTACGAGTGTGGTGTTTTTCGACAATCCCAACTTTTTGACGACCTCTGCTGAGATGAGGTTCTTCTAGATTCTACTATCAACAATAAAATTCATAGCGGTCCCCTTCACGCACATCTATGAATGAAAAAGGCGCTCCCCCTCTTCAGGATTTGTTGGCTCTTCTTGTTGAATTGTTGCAATTGCGACAATAACAATGGGGTTTGCGTCGATGATCTGTCCTCTATCAGTATTTTATGAATCATATTTTGAATTAGTTTTAGGCTCCTTCTCTTTGATCTCGACCACCAATGACTATTTTGAGCAACATTCATCAGTTTTTTTCTAGGGGTTTTTGTGGCAATCACACCATTTTTCGGTGTCCTTCTTCATCTTTTCGTGGACCTTCTTTTCCTATGGCTTGGACTGGTTTTCAGGACACTGTTTGTTAGGGTTGTATTTATCATACTTTGGTTATTGTGGATTTGCAGACCTGAACTCCTATTTGTTCTGGTGCTTAAATTTATGCTTGATTTTAACAACATAATGATAAGCAACACCGAGTGATGAGATGTCAAGAAAATCCATTTCAGTTTGGATGTATCTGTGTAGAGCCCCACGGTATTTGCGAACCAAATTTCATTTAGAGTCTTTGATACCCATCTTGGTGTGCAAGGTATGGAAGGTATTTGTGATATCCATACCTTCTTGGCCCCTCTCTTGTCGCAGTGTGGTCCATCTCATGTATTGGTCCTCATAGTTTCCAACAGGTTAATATTGTTCATTTACTGCATCCACAAAAAAATCCCAAGTGGGCTCGGCGCCATATATTTCAAACTCCTTTGTGGAAATTTTCTCTCAGTAAGTTTCCCACCAATGTTTGACATGGGGGAGAGCCTTAAGGAGTGTGAAGGTGATCTTTTCGCTATCGGAAAAATTATGAATAGAGAAATAACCTTCTATCACATTTAACCATTTTTCCAGGGCATCTGCATCTATCTGTCCTTCAAATATGGGAATATCAAAATTAAATTGTACATTTAAATGTGAGGTGCCTCCAAAGTGACCTCTTGATGAATACGTGCATTTTTTTATCGGCAGACATTGAAGGATGTGGGAAAAAATCTCCATCATTTCGTCCCTCTGTCGCGTGAGAGATTGCTCAAGCAACAGATTAATAGAATCTTCTTCTCTGTCATTTTTATTTCCTTATTCCATGGAGAGTTTATTGGGTGTGTGAGAGATATTATCCTCAAGAGAGATATGATCGATACCCAAATTGATATACTCGGACCTCGTCGGGGACATACACTTAAAAACGATCAAGAGCAACCTACTCTGATACCACTCATCCAGATTATTTTTGGCACAAAATGAGAGTAGAGATATAATAAAGAAATGTATAGAGATATATCGGTTATCCAATAATATAACAAAAATGTATCAGAGATGGAACCATAAAGACAAAGATATGGTAATACACAATTTTCTATTAATGAGCGAAAATGTACAAGGACTGTAAAAATACAGAGTCAAAGACTAGCTAGAATGGTGGAAGCTTATCTCTGAAAAGAGATGTGTCTGCTACTAGCATTCTAAACAAGATTATTTTACAATGAGGCTCCAAAGGCCTTTTTATCATAAAGAAAATCCATAACCCTAACCCCGAAAGATGAAAATCCAACAGTTTTGTGGACCCTGGTTTGGGTAGTTTGGTGTATCAACTTCCCAGGGACGTAACTTTGGCATACGATCTCCATTTGGGGTGCACGATAGATAGTTGGAAAGGTATCATCGAGGATATTCATTTTTGGGTCTCAATCATAGACTTTGGCTATAATTGAGAATATTGATCCCGAAAATCCTTCATTTAGGCCCTCAAAATGGCCCCGGAAGTTAAAAACTGCTAACAGTAAATTACCAAAATTGCCAGAAAAATGTTTTGAGCCAGTTGGAAAAGGTGGGTGGCCACTGATATCCACCTGGATCAATTATATTTCTAAGAAACCACTACATATAAGTGTCTTGCAAAATTCAATGTAATGTAAAATACAATTTTTTAGGAGTCTTATAAGATATATAAGTCACAAACTATCACAGATTGTTACCACAATATTTTGAATTCTTTCCAACTGTAACATACCTATTTTTACAATATCAAAGATATGATCATAATGTGGTGAAATGTATTATTGTCCCTCCTCTAACTAAGTTTTTTCAATAATTATTGTGGGTCTATTGCAAGTGAAATATGATCCTAAGCATTAACCTAATCTTTTGATTCACAATCATCCCATTCACCACTGCTACATGGTCCACTAAAGCATGTGATTTTTGCAATAACATGCATGTGACAAATCTACATTAAACACCTCCAATTAATTTCTTTGTACATGTCCTCTCTTTGTTGATTCCTCTTTCCTTCTTGTTTCCTCTGTCGTTACTGCAGAGCACCATTGGACTATAGAATTCACATATTGAATAGGGAAATTTATAGTAAACTTCATATCCTTCTTATGAAGTGAAATTTTGATGCATGTACTAGCTCCAATGTGCTCTCCTTTCCCATTCCCTATCTCAAAATAGTTCCAAATATGTGGCATGTTTCATTTTTTGTGCAACAAACTCAACCATTGAAATACATAGGCATTTGTGAATTGGCCTACACAACTATTTGATCAAATACAATGTTGATTCATATATATATCTATCGCCATCAAGTGATTGTAGAACATCTAAAAGAAGTTTTGTACAAAATGTAAGTCATGGCACCTATCGTCACTTATGTTGAAGTTATAATCCTTCAATATTATCCTTGTGTCTTCGCTACTATCTTCCCCGTGCCTATGTGTGATATGTACAATTATGATAACCTAATTTGAATGATAATATTTTCTTTGGATCTCATTTTTTGGTTGGAGGGTGTAGTTCTCAGAAAAATCCACAACTAATAATATAGTATTGAGGGAAAGGTGTCCACGCACATTCTAAACTACTCATTCTTCCATTGTGTGACGACATGGACATGTTGAACATAATGCTGGATTTTTTCCAAACAATCCTTGATGAAATGAAATACTCATACCCGATGAAAAAAAAATTATGGGATAATTAGAATGTCACCTTTCCAAACTATATGTAAAATTTCTAAGTTCAATTTGAAAGAATGTATTCCCTTTAAGTACACAACATTATCTTGGGACATCACCAATGCTATATTTTGTCTTTATTTCCCATTGTCTAGTTCCTATGTAATATATTTGAATATTTGCATGTCCACCATCATCCTGACAAATTCACGGTCCTCACTTCCATAAGTGAATTATCTCAATAATGCAAATCCACTACACTTGTGACATGTCCCATCTAAATAATAGTTTTCATAATATTTTTTCCCATCAAACCTTGAACCATTGATGCTATGAATAAAGTCTCTTGATGAAATTTGGTGTAGTATGGTTGAGAATTCCTATAGATGGTTAGTATGAAAAACATGACATATGTTTACATATTGTGTCATTAAATAATAACCAATTTATATGTGGTATCTACAATAGCATATGTTACAATCTATGTATATTCTAACACACCAAGGTTTTCATTTCTCAAAAGATGTGTGTCCCAGGCTAAACTCATTATGATAATTCTTCATGCTCTCATAAAATTATGTCTATAACATGAAAAGAAAGTGTTTAATATGGGTTTCATGGTCACTATAACCTCTTCTCAACTTTAGAATATCCTTTTGATGAGATGAAAGTCTGGTATGTTCATGCTAAAAATTATGGACTAGTCCCTTAACTACTTCAATCAACTTCATGTCGAAATGAGGTAGCATATCAATGAAGGCTCAATAATCTATTTGATATAGTTTTTCAAGGATTTCTCTTACTTTTGAATATTTTTGGAAATTTGAAAATTTCATATGTGTGTCTAAGCAAGCAATGTTTCCTTGTGGTCTTGTTTACAATCAATTTGGACAATATGCAATGGGACACATTATGATATTTTCAACAAGTATTGTTTCCAATTGTATTAGATGTATCTTGAAGATTTTTAACAAAATTATTAGTGGTCTCTAAACTTTTAACTATCATTGTGCCATGAGTTTTCCTAAAAACAACTAAACTATGTGATTTTAACAAGGCCAAAAAAAATTGACATTTAGATGCACCATTTTTCGATTCAAAATAGTCTTTAATAAAAATAATTTCACTGCCAATTAGTAGTTCATTTAGGTAAATTACCTTAAATTATCTCTAGATAAATTTCAACCATGTGAACACATCTAGGATTTCTTTTTCATGCACTAGATAAATGAGGTAAGGAAGGTGGACCTTCAATGTGGAACCCATCACCATGACATTGCAAAAATTCACGAGGTTGATGAAGCTCATTCACATGATGGTCAATATTGGGAGTGTGCTAGACATGTTGGTGGTTGATATGATGAAAATATAATTGTTCATTATGATCTTGCACCGCAAGATTATCTTCACAAAAAGGCTGGTCAAAATTCATGGCTCTAATATCTACCTAATATACCCCTATTTAGAAATCACGTCAACATCGATTGTGAAAGTAATTGAGGTTCTCACTAATGGATGCCTATCTTTTTTCATACCCAATTTGTCCTTTTCTCTTATTTCATTAATTTGTTTAGGGATCATCTCCTTCCTATCATAATTTCATACTTGATTGCATATATTTCCCATCTTCACAAGGATCGAATACAACAAAAACTTGACAAAATATGTCTTCCCAATCACATAAAACACTACAAATGTATTGCAATAGTAATATTTCCCAGGAATGTCTATCTTATTGTAGACAATTTGAGATTTTTAAAGAAAATAAGGCCGGGCCCTGTCTTATTTTTGTCTTATATAGGCAATAATGCACATTGATTACTAGCATGCACATGTTAATAACATGTGCATGCTAGTAATACGTGTTCCTATTATGATTATTTCTTAATAAACCATTGTAACATTAGTTAGTTATGGGTGCCAATAAGAAGAGTTCCAAATAAAATGTAAACAAAATCAAATAGGTAAACAAGGGAATAATTGAACATGGTCCAGGGGGTAAACAAGAACATGGAGTGAAAATGGGTCTAGATGCCTAAACGATCCAAAAAGGATCTTTTGAATGAATGTGGTTGAGTTATTATGCATGTGTTTATTAACCATTTAGGAAGCTTAATGAAAGAGGAAGAAGATATGATAATATATCACAGCCATAAAACAATATACATATATGAACATAAGCATGAATAACAACAAACCATAACAAGAGAAGTGATAACGGAGTTCAGCAATCTCGCCTATGTCTCTGGGCCTTTGTCTTAGTGGGTGAGGCTTCTCTATTTATGTTAAAATATCAATAAGTACATCACATAAGTGACATAAGGCTACAAGACTAATTTGGTATTTTTATCCCAGATCTCTAGAACCCAACTAAAGAAATGACACTCAAAACAGATGATCGAAGCTCCCAGAAATGACCCACAAAGGTGCTCTCCTCAACATCTTCCCTGCATAAAAATGGCTTTGTCTTGACTTTCCTTCAGCACAAATCTGCTCTAAATATCCTCTTCCATGGCCTCAAGAAGTCCTGGTTTATATAGATATGAAGTTGGTTATGATCCCCCAACTTCCTCCCAAAAGCTGGCCTAAAAAAGGGCCCAATATCCCCCAATAATGAGCAAAATCCTCTATTAACATGCCAAAAAATCAATTAAAAATCCAAAACCACAGCATAAAAACCCACTTGCATATATATTTTTTCTAATCCCATCATACCTAGCGTGCACCCCCTTGAATTGGTCACATGGAGAGACATGTGGTCAAGCGCCAGCCCCTTTCCCGTAGTCATAGGTCACATGGTGCTTTGATATAAGACCGCACCTTGTGGTTATATGCAACAACAAAAAAAACCGTGGGTTGGGGCTTAGCCCTAGTGATCTATATTATTTTGAGAATGACATGAAGAAAAAAATATAACCAATATATAACAATGAAATACACAAAAATACAGAAGAGAGCACAAAAATACAGTGAAACCCAACTTTTATTGCTGAATAAGATAGAAAAACACCGTAGAACACAAACTGGGAAAATGGGGTAGCTTATCTCTAAAAAGAAAGAGATGTTGGCTATGCTTCCTTCACAAGAAGCTTTACATCACACGCGATTGCATGCTTAAAGGGCCTCCTTCACCTCAATTATATAGGAGAGAGTGAGAGGAAAACAATTCCCATGATTCATGTGGGATAAATTGGACTAAGTTTATAAAATGCCATAGGCATGTAAAATACTAGTACTTCTCGAGTGGTCACCCATCCCATTACTACTGTAGACTGAGTGTGCTTAACTGTGGAGTTCTAATGGGATCCGATGCATTAATGCTATGTTGTAGGCATGTACATAAAACCATTACATGATGTCTGTAATTAACAAATGAAGATGACATTACATTCCATTCCCCATCAAATGGGTGAATGTCATGGTTTATCAAAACCAGAGGCTCAAAATGGTGATTCAGTGGAAAAGTTGGATGGCCACCGAGATCCATATGGATCATTCCTCCCCACTTAGGAAGAAATGGTATCCATTGCGTTGATTTCCCGGGGGAGAGGGAAAAGCGTTTGTTGAATCTGCATCTTGATGAGTTGCTTTCCTTGTTGGAGAAGTTGTGCCTCTTATCTTTTTGAAGGTTGTCATGAACCTATGGCTGGAAGGGTTAGACCTTTTTAACTAGTCTGGCTACATGATATTTCTATGTGTATAAGGAATCTTTGCGCTTTGCTGCAATCTTGTTGACCTGCTTTTTTTGGATAGAAGGTGCTTGGGCCAAGGTTGTAGTGGTTGTAGTATCCTTTTGTTCACCTTTTGAATATATTGTGAAGAAGCTAAATCTTGTAGTATGAAATACTACCTTGTGGCACTGTTTAGGTGGGACATTCGTCAGAACCACCTTTGGTATCTTGTAGAGATGACCCCCCATAGTAACAGTGACACTACGGGGTCAAGACTCATAGATAGTATGGTGCTTCCACATATATGGTTAGCCCAAGAGAACATCACAGACATCTAGTGGGGCAACATAACATAATACCTCGTCCTTGAAGGGTTGGATGTCGTATGACAATCAAAAATGTTGGCTGACACAAAGATCTTCACCCTAGAGAAGCCACCCAATGTTGTATGGTCGTGGGTGTGGTGTTGTTGGAAAATCCAATTGCTTGACAACCTCTGCTGAGATGATGTTCTTTTGGCTTCCGCTATCAACAATAAAATGCAGCGGGGTCCCCTTCACCCACATTTGTGAATGGAAGAGTCGCTCCCCCTCCTCAAGATCCTCTTCTAGTTGGATTTTTGTAGTTGTGACAGTAGCAGTGGGTTCTACATCAATGATCTGTCTCCTTTTATTATTTTCTGAATCAGGGTCCAAGTCGAGGTTCGACTCTTTGTCTTTGAGCTTGGCCACCAATGACTGTATTGAACGACATTCATCAGTGTTGTGCCAAGGGCTATTTTGAAACTCACACCACTTTTCGATGTCTTTATTTGACTTCCTGTTACCCTTCTTTTCTTGCATCTGGGATTTGCTCTCTTGAGGTTGGACTTCCTTTCTCTATCCATGATTCTCCCACTTACTCTGCTGGTTGAATTTCTGCTCAATTTTGACTGCATATCGATAAGAAACTCCCAGTGAAGAGATGTCCAAGAAATCCATCTTTGTTTGAATGTACCTGTGTAGACCATTGCGGTACTTCAAAACCAAGTGTCGCTCAGAGTCTTTGATACCCATCTTTGACCGCAAGGTATGAAAGATGTTGGTGTAATCTGACATTGTTTGGGCTCTTTTCTGACGTAGAGTTGTCCATCTCATGTATTGGTCATGATAGTTTCCGACAGGGTATAACTCCTCCTTTAGGGAATCTACAAAGGCTACCTATGTGGGTTCTCTCCCAAAAAGTGTAGACTCATCCACGGTGTACCTCTCCTAGTAACCTTTCCACCAAACTCTGATATGGGGAAGGGCTTTAAGGAGCGCGAAGGTGATCTTTTCATTGTCAAATTTTTTTTGGACAGAGTAATAACCTTCTAGTAGATTCAACCATTTTTCTAGAGCATCTGCATCTATATGGCCTTCATATAAGGGGATATCAAAATTGACATGTACCTTAAAGGGTGTCACACTTGCAAAATGGTTGCTTGTTGAAGATGCCTCGATTGCCACCATCGATAGTCTTTGAAGGATCTGAGTGAAGTTTTCCATCATCTCGTTCCTTTTTCGCACAAGGTCTTCCTCGAGCAACGTCTTGAAAGGATCTCCTACTCTGTCATCTCTCTTTTCTTCCACCATGGGAGGTCGCTTGGGCTAGAAAGAGTGGTTTTCCTCAAGAAAAACTAGCTCAAGACCCAAATCTCTATACCCTGACCTCGTCGGGGACTTGCTCTAAGAAATGACAAAGATCATACTTCTCTAATACCACTGATTTGGATTATTTTGAAAACGACATGAAGACAAAAATATAACCGAGATATAACAATGAAATACACAAAAATATAGAAGAGAGCACAAAAATACAGTGAAACCCAACTTCTATTGTTGAATAAGATAGAAAAACACCATAGAACACAAACTGGAAAAATGGGGTAGCTTATCTCTGAAAACAAAGAGATGTTGGCTACACTTCCTTCATAAGAAGATTTACATCACACTCCATTTCATGCTTAAAGGGCCTCCTTCACCTCAATTATATAGGAGAGAGTGAGAGGAGAACAATTCCCATGATGCATGTGGGATAAATTGGACTAAGTTTATAAAATGCCATAGGCATGTAAAATACTAGTACTTCCTGAGCGGTCACCCATCCCAATACTACTCTAGACCGAACATGCTTAACTGTGGAGTTCTACTGGGATCCAATGCATTAATGCTATGTTGTAGGCATGTACATAATGTAAGTTTTAAACCTGCGAAGTAAAGAAATGCATATAGATTCTTAAGCAATACAGAAATTAATCAATGGCTCATACACAAAGTACACAGAGATTTTATACCGGAAACCCTCAACCGGGAAAACCTTTCTTATATTCGTTATCTCTAATTTCACCATTCACCGTACAATATATACAATGTTTTTAGGTATTTTGTAGATACCAAAACCCTAATCCCTTAATCTAAGATTAATTTACAAATCTGCTAAAAATAGCAAAAACCGCCCAAAAAAAAAAAATTGGGGCACTTCCCCGAACGTTGTGCGTAACCAAGGGGGGGAATACCTACCACCCCCCCTGGGACCCCCCTACGAAAGCACTAGACACATTTGTCATATCTGACGCATCCACAAACACACATGCAAAGAATATAACACATACCCAACATTCTCCCACGTGTTGTTTTCTTTGCATCCAGGGGTTGAGGGGATTATATAGTCAACAATCCAGGGAAGCAATGCCCATTGTTTCTCTAGACCAGGAGAAATTTTCTATTCTCAAAGACTTTGTCAATGAATATGCAACATTCTTCAAAGTGTCAACCTTTTTCAGAAACACCTTCTTTTCCTCAACCATGTCTCTCTCAAAGTGATACTGAACATCAATATGATTTGTCTTCGAATGATAAGATGGGTTCTTTGCCAGGAATATTGCACTCTGATTGTCACAGTCTAATCTCACTGCTTGTTGTATCAACCCAATATCTGAACACAATATCTGTAACCATACTGCTTCCTTGCTTGCATGAGTGGCTTCCATGTATTCAACTTCTGTAGTTGAGAGTGCCACTATAGCTTGTCTTTTGCTCATCCAACTGATTGCTCCTCCAAATAGGTTAAACACATACCCAATTGTAGATATTCTACGATCCAGATCTCCAGCCCAATCTGCATCAACAAAGACATGTATGTCCACCACTCTGTCTAATCCCAGTCTTCCTTGGTAGCACAATCCATAACTGGTGGTGCCATGAAGATACCTGAAGACCCTCTTTACTGTTGTCCAATGCTCCTTCCCTGGTTTTGACATATACCTGCTCAAAACTCCCACTACATGTGAAATGTCTGGTCTAGTATGAACCATTGCATACATCAAACTCCCAATTGCACTAGCATATGGAACATGGGACATGTCCTCTTCTTCTTCTTGTGTCTTGGGACACTAATCTGTAGATAACTTTACACCTATAGGAATAGGAACCTTGACCAGTTTACTTCCATGCATATTAAACCTCTGCAATATCGTCTCAACATATTTTTTTTGATTCAACCAGAGTTTCCTATTTGCACGATCTCTTTTAATATCCATTCCCAGAATGAAGTTAGTAGCACCAAGATCCTTCATGTCAAATTTGGAGGATATATGCGATTTCACCTCCTTGATAACATCCATGTTATTTCCTACCAACAACATGTCATCATCATACAACACTACATAAATGAAGTGATTACCAACCTGCTTGGAATATACATGGTGATCAGCCCTGCTTCTTACAAATCCCAATCCAAAGATGTATGTGTCAAACTTTTGGTACCACATCCTAGGTGATTGCTTCAGACCATATAGTGACTTATTTAGCTTACAGACCAACTCTTTCTTTCCCTTCACTACAAATCCTTCTGGCTTCTTCATGTAGATTTCTTCTTCCAGATCCCCATATAGGAATTTTGTCTTCACATCCATCTATTCCACTTCAAGATCAAAAACAACAACAATAGATAAAATAAATCTAATAGAAGTTAACTGAGAAACAGGAGGAAAAATCTCACCAAAGTCAATTCCCTCTACCTGGGAATAACCTTTTGCTACTAACCGAGCTTTGTATTTATCCACTTTACCTTGTGCATTAAACTTCTTCTTGAACAACTATTTGGTACCAACTGATTTTCTTCCAGCTGGCAACTCAACTATATCCCATGCCTCATTCTTATCCAAGGCATCCATTTATTCAACCATGGACTTCTTCCAGAGTTTACTATCCTTTGAATTCACTGCTTCCCTAATAGTTCTGGGATCATCATCAATAATAGATAAATAAAAAATGGAAAAGAAAATCAGGTGGGCTATACCTTTCTGGTTTCCTTCTATCTCTCACTGATCTCCTCAATACTGGGGTATGAAGTCTTCTTCTTCTTCTTCTTCTTCTTCTGCTTCCTCTTCTTCAGATGATTCAAATTTTGCATCATCCAACTCAAGCTCTATTTTCTTAGGTTCATCTTGCATTGGTGGGAATTCCTATTTGGAAACATCTTTTACCTCTCTGAAAACAACATCTCGACTGTAAACAATTTTCTTGGTTTCTGGGTTCCAAAGCTTATAACCTTTCACACCATCTTTATAACCAATAAATATACACTTTTCATCTTTATTATCCATCTTACTCCTATTTTCCTTTGGAACATGTACATAAGCATCACAACCAAACACTCTA
>ML808630.1:0-10898 GCA_009831015.1 Picea engelmannii | reverse complement strand
TAATTGATATTGGTTCTTTGTCCTATAGAATATTTCCCTACGATCATATAAGTATGGACTACCTAAGACCATTCCACATTCTCTTAATGACACTACATCACATGTTACTTTGTCCACATTCTTAGATGAAATTGCAAATTTGATTGTGCACTGCTTTGTTATGTGCATTTGATGATGATTTCTTATCCATTTAAGTGTGTATGTCTTATGGTGTACTTGTGTTTTTAACCCCAATTGCTTAACCAATTCTTCTGAGATTAGATTATATTTATATCCACTGTCGATTAAAGTGTCTATCTTAGTGTGTCGTATGATTACCCTTATATGAAACAAGTTACTTCTACAATCAATGCCTTCACCAATTTTACCTGTCATACCAACCAATGAGACCTTGGATTCATCACCTGAATTTGATCCTAAGTTTGTGGGCCTTGTTGTCACTGCAACTGTTTTCCTTCCCTTCTTTTCCTTGAACCACTTTGGCCTCTTCTCGGGATGCAACTAGCAACAACGATCCTCGTCTTTCCCCTCTTTCTTGCAATGCTTGCAAGAGGGATTCTTTTCCTTTCTTTCCACTGAACTTAACTTCTTGCCATGTCATTTCCTCTTGTCCTCTTTCCTTGAAGATGATTCCCCCGTTACACCTTCTTTCCCTGCTTCAATATATGTCGCTTGAACAGAAACCTCATCAATGTTAGTGGGTCCAAACATGAACACAGTGTTTCTAATATGTGCAGCTAAACCTCCTATATACCTCATAAGGGTTTCCTGTGTCTATAAAAGGATATCTAACATCAATGCCATTTTATGAAATCCATTTGTATACTCTTGCACTGTTTTTCCTTTTCTTAGTTTTAAAGATTGTCATTCAATTAATGTTTTTTTTTATAACCCAAAGGATAGAATTGTTTCCTAAGTGCAGAAATGAAGATTTACCATGTTGGAAATACATTACCCACTTGTTGTGTTCCATTTTGCAACTTACTTTGCCACCAAATGAGACTCGTGCCTAGAAGTCTCAAAGATGCCAACTTGATTTGTGTGGCCTCATCCTTGATCTGTTTCACATTGCAGTAAACCTCCATATGTCTGACCCAATTGTCAAGTTTCCTTGCATTAACTTCACCATCATATATGGGTAACTCAAATTTAACATCAAGTTTTAACAATGGAATTTCATTCTTATGTTTATGAACATGTTTCTTTGTATTGGATTTAGAACTTGAACTTGAAGAAGAAGGAGAAGAAGGAGGTGATGATGGAGGTGAAGGAGGAATCTGAGGAGGATCCTCTCCCTCTTCACTTTTTCCCTTTGAAGATTCACCTAGATTTGGTTTCTTACATTTGAAGTAGTCTTCATACAAAACTTTCATCATCTCTGACATGGAAAAGAAATCTTTTCAAAATTCTTTCTCATCCTTAGAAAGTCCTTCTTTCGATGCCATCTTCTCGATGTGAGAATATCTCTTTATCAATCCAATTAATGGACTCTATTCAACAAGCTCGCCTTCACCATGCTGTAGCTTTTCCCAGGTTAACATGCAAAACTCAAATCCAAATGTCAACTAGCTTTGATACCACTTGATTCGAAAATAATCTTTTAAATGACTGTGATTGAGTTATTATCCATGCATTTATTAACCATTTAGGAAGCTTAATGAAAGAGTAAGAAGATATGAGAATATATCATAGCCATAAAACAATATATAGATATGAATATAAGCATGAAGAACAACAAACCATAACAAGAGAAGTGATAACAGAGATCGACAATCTCACCTACGTCTCCGAGCCTTTGTCTTAGTGGGTGAGGCTTCTTTATTTTTGTTCAAATCTCAATAAGTAATTCACATCGGTGCCATAAGAATACAAGAATGATGTAGTCCTTTTCTCCCAGATATCAAGAACCCAACAGAAGAAATGACACTCAAAATGGATGACCGGAGCTCCCAGAAATGGCCCACAAAAGTGTGCTCCTCAACAACTTCCCTGCATAAAAATGGATTTGGCTTGGATTTCCTTCAACATAACTCTGCTCTGAGTCTCCACTTCCATGGCCTCAAGAAGGACTATTTTATATAGATCTAAATTTGTTTATCATCCTCCAATTTCTTCCCAAAATCTGGTCTCAAAAAGGGCCCAATATCCCTCAATAATGGGCAAAATCCTCTATTAACAAGCCAAACAATCAATTAAAAATTCAAAACCATAGCATAAAAACCCACTTGCATATATATTTGGGCTAAGCCCCTCATACCCAGTGCATTCCCCCTTGAATCGGTCACATGGAGAGACATGTGGCCAAGCACCAGCCCAAAGGGTTGTGCGTTGGCCCCTTTCCCATAGTCATAGGTCACATGGCACTTTGATATATGACCACGCCCATAAATATTTTCCTAAAACATGGTTATATCTCCCTATTTGTATGGTGGAGGGTTCTTATCCTGTGAGCTGGTGATTGGGGTATATGGCACCCACACCCTGTGGTTATATGCCAAAAAAAAAAAACTGCGGGCTGGGGCTTAGCCCCGGCCCCTTTTCGGCCTCCTTACATAAACAAACACTTTTTTTTTAAATAAATGTGGTTTCAAATCATAACAAATGGTGTTGGAACATTGGCATTCGGTCATTTTTCAAGGTGTTTTCTCTGCCAACAGGTCATGGGGTCAAAACCCATGAGCTCCACAATAATTTTTCCATTCAACTAGTGATGGGGTGCCATGTGGCAGCCCATGTCTGGGCCATGCAACACCCTTTCATTGGTCCTTAATGATGCCACTTATAAACACTATATTGGTACACCATGTGCCACTTGGTGAATTTAGATTGGTCCCTATCACTGCCCAGTCACCCTGTTGTTGTGCTACCACATGTCACTTTGTTGATGTCATCATGATGACGCCAGTGGGACGTCATGCTGACATCATCATTGACTTTTTCCAATTGACCTGTTGAATTTTTAGTGGTTCATGAAAATGGTCAGAGTGCGATAACCCTCGCATACAATGTCCGTTTGAGAAAGTAAATATATGGCCAGAATCAATGCGACGAGATAGTCACAATGGAGTTGGTTTCATTCAATTCCAAGAAATTTCCTTTTTGAGCCTTTTTTGGACCTGAGAATCCTCTTGGATCTGATTATGGATCACTAAACATGGTCAATTGGATAAAATGACATTCTCAAGTAGATGGTTAGGCTAAAGTGGTATGGGAAATTCCTCAAACCTCCACATCTAACCTGTCTTGGTTAATAATCACCTCCAAGGGTACTATGGGCACCAATACTAGATTAGTTGTGCAACATGAATGTGTATAAAGATCTATACAAGGTCACTAGAGGATAATAATGAGACTTGTACCCCAAATGGCGCTTCTCATTCTTAATCACCATGAACAATTCCTACTAACCAAAACGTTTATATGAATATAGTGTTGAACACATCCTTGAATGACCACTTGAGACCCTTGTATAATATCTCTAGCCTAATTAAGGGAAATGAGTGCCATGATTAAACAAAAACACATGCCCTCAATGAGAATATATCTTAGTCCCACACCATTAATTATTTCCTATTCCATGGTTGGGTTTCTTTATCATTTTAGTAGGATATGAAATCCATGAGTAGGTTTTGTGCACTGGAAATAGTCTTCGAGGTCTACAAATGGTAAAGGGTGAAACAATGGGCTTAATCCAAAAATGAAGGTCTTTTAAAACTCTAGTGCTATTTTTATAGGAAGAAAAAACTTGGGCCATAGGCCCTAGATGTTTCTTTCCGGGCTCAATTTCCATGAAAATCACCTACAAAACCACAACACAAACCCTCTCTACAGATTGTTTCAAATCAAGGTTGGATATGGATACAATTAGGATATTTTTCACAGAAAGGATAGTTCATAGATATTTGAACATGGTTGATAAAGGAAAACAATTTCCTTTATATATTTTTATGTTCTTAGGCTCAATATCCTTGATCAAATCCTCGTACCAACACATGAGTCCTTTCTAGCGGTTCTTTATAGACCTTTGAGTGGGATGCTGGTATTGTTGGTATGTTTTGTGCACTAGAAAAGGGTGAATACCTTACAGGGGGTAAAAAAGGGAATTAATCCCTAATTTAACCTTCTCAATATCAAGCACCATGAAAAAATACTAGGCATAGTCACACAATCCCTCACTAAGGGGTCTTTTCCCTAAGAATTAAGTACATGTGCCATTAAGATGTTTCACACATAGTGGATGGGTATCAAGGCCTTGACCATAGTCATGGTAGGGAAACAAAATCCTCAATACCTTTTCATTGGTTATAGGAACTAAAAAACATCCTCAATCCATAAACATGGCTTCTTTGGCTCCAACATAATGAACATGTCCTCAAACCACCACATGAGATCATGGATGGTTTCTAGGGATTTAACTATCATCAAAGAATGAAACTAGTATTTTAGGATATTATTGAAGATTATATATATCAAGAGCCTTGAACAAGTGTTTAGGTATAAATAGGTTCAAGGGGGGCATAATTTACATAAGACATGTTGAACCTTTTCGATCTCAATCACCATGAACAACACCTAGAAACCATGACATGAACCCCCTTTAGGGGGTTCTTTAAATTTTAGTTAAATATGGGAACTTTTATCAGATCTTGGGAATCATGGATGGGTGTTTATTCCATGACCATAGTCAAGGGAGTTAAACAATATCCTTTAGACCCAGACATTTCTTCTTAGGCTCAAGCACCATGGACAAGTCCTCAAACCTCCACTTTTGACCTATCTTGGTTAACGACCACCTCCAAGGGCGTTATGGGAACCAACTAGGAATGTGTATAGAGGATTATCCAAGGTAAAAAGAGCATAATAATGGGAATTTATCCCTTAATTATTCTTATTTGGCTCAATTACCATGAACAATGGCTACTAATGATAAATCTTGTATAGCTTTAGCGTTGAGCGCATCCTCGAATGACCACACACGACTCTTATATTGCATCTCTACCCTACTTGAGGGAAAAAAGTGAGATGATTAAACCAAAACACATGCCTTGAATGAGAATCTATCTTGGTCCCACACCATGAATCATTACCCAAGACATGATTGCCATTATTTAGCATCTACATGGGATACCAAAGCCATGAGTAAGTTTTGTGCATTGGAAATTGTCTTCCAAGGTCTGAACATGGTTGTGGGGAAATAAGGGGATTAATACCTAAACAAAGGTATTATAGAGCTCTAGAACTATGGTTATGGGAGGAAATCAAATGGGCCTTAGTCCTTATATTTCGTTTGTTGGGATTAATTTCCGTTAAAAACACCTACAAAACCACTACACAGACCCTCTTTAGGGGGTGTTTGGCATCAAGGTTGGATATGGATTCCATAGGGAGATTTTTCACATTAAGGATGGATTGTTGGATCTTAAACATGGTAAACAAAGGGAAACAAGTTCCTCACAATATTGTTGAATCCTCTTTTTCTCAATATCCTTGAATGTGTCCTCGTACCAACACATGAGTTTTTTGTAGGGGTTCCTTATAGGAATTCAAGTGGGATATAGGTTTCATGGTAGGTTTTGTGCACTAGAAATGGGTATGGATTATAACAAATGGTAAAGGGGATAAACAAGGGCCTTAAATCCTAATTTAACCTTCTTGAGCTCAAGCACCATGAAAAACCCTAGACATAGCAACATGAATCCTCACTAGTGGGTATTTTCCCTAAGAGTTGAATATGGGTCCCATTAAGATGTTTCACACGTAGTGGTTGGGTCTCAAGTCCTTGACCATATTTTTGGTAGAGAAAGAAAATCCTTAGGCCCTTTTCATTGGCTGGGGGAGGGACACAACATCCTCGGGCCCTAAACATAGCTTTTCTAGCTCAAGTGCAATAAACATGTCCTCATTCCACTTCATGGGAGTATGGATGGTTTGTAGGGATTTAACCATCATCAAAGACTAAAAAATAGTGTCTTAGGATGTTTTTTTTTTTAAGTAATAATTTAGATATTACCTTTTGTGGATAAAAATTACAGCATCCACTGTGATATTGAGGTTTGATTGTGCTGAGTTTCCCTGAAGGGAAACCAACTCAGCCAGACTCTTGATTGTATGATTTACTAAAATTTAAACATACTTGTCTGAATCACCCTGTGGGGAAACTGATTCAATTGAACCGTTCATGAATACTATAAACTAAACAAATACTCTATTCTAATAGACTAAAAGGATTGACAGTGCTAGACTCCAATCTCCTATGAAGAATCTCCCAAAAATAACTAACATTTGTCAAAAGAAAACAAGAAATTTGACACATGTGCACCTGTCAACTGTAATGGTGTCTGGAACTCTCCCTTGTCCTCATCTTCCACTACGTGCTTGTCTACGTCTTGGTCATAAGACCCATGGATTTCTAGAGAAATACATTCCCTTGGAGATGTTGGGGAATTGGTTCCCAATTCTGGTGAGTGCACAGAGAAAAGCAGGATCATAATTCAATTTGCTCTGCGCGTTGGTCCAGGACTAACCTAGAGAATTACCCTAGTTTAGAAAAAATATTGAAGAATAGAGACCAAATATTTGAGTCATGGGCACAAAGAACAATTTGAGTGGAGAATATCTTGGCTCAGAGGTGCTTCCAATTGTAATTCTTTCATTTGAACGTTGAACTCCTCCAGAGAAGGCACACAAGGTGGCGATGGGGGGGAAGATGGTGGTGGAGAGGGAGAAAAGGGTGGTGAACTTGATGTACATGCAAGGGATGGTTATGAAGTTGAGGCTAGTTCTGAGAGTGGGCCAGGGGAATAACCTAGAGAATTACCCTGTAGATAAAAACATTCAACCCTACAAGCCCACGATGATGACCTAGGCAAAATACCACTTTGGCCCAAGGAGGATTGAGAGGATGAACGGAGGGAGGAGATAAGCACAGGAGAGAAGGTAGGTGGGTACTGACTGACCATGGTCGCTTTTTTCTAGTACCAAATAGGACATCTTTGGATTCCTGTGAAGGCAAGGCATAACCAAGAATAGGTGAGGGTGAGGTAGAGGTGAGAACAGGGAGACCCATGTGGGAACCAAAGAAACCAACAGAGTGAAAGAGTAGCAGACATGAGAGAACAATGGATGAAAAATGGAGAGAGGAGCATTTCCATAAGAAGGAAACTAGAGAGTAAGTGCACATTCATGTAGAAGGACCAAGAGGTGTACTTCCTCCATCACCATGACAAAAAACCAGCGCGGGGCGCAGTGGAGGAATTAGTTGGGATCGCGCAACATTGAAGTGTTGCAGAGCTCATAGTGGTGTAATAAAGACAAGAGGGTGGTTGCAGGTGCAATCATGTGGTTCCTAGAAAGGTGGTAGATGTTGTCTTCTTACCTAGATGTGTGAAACACTCAGACACCCCATCCGGGGGGATATCTATGCTGAGAGCCTTAGCGATACAATCCTAGAGGATGGGATGATCATTATGGGTGAGGGACATACATATGATATCTGGTCCTTATAAATCCACTCCTATAATGGCTAGTTTGTCTCCTATATGATTGGATTTCATCTACACATGCAAGGGAATTAGCACCAAGTGAGGCCTAGTGAGAGCTTCCATGGAACTGAGTCCCATGGTAAGTCACCAACAAGGGGAAATGTTGTTTGGATCCACCCCGTTGAGTATTTTTGCAAAAGGCTAAGAATTATTTGTGAACCCCCTTCGATAATCATCTTATGGTACCCATTGTCTTGAGCAATCTATAACCTTTAATGAGACCCTAGAGCTCAGATTCATTTTTTATGTTGTGTCGAATTCAATCACCAATGATAAGAATAATGTTTCCTTGATTGTTGCAAAGAACCACTCCGAAGCCAACAGGGATCGAATTACCTTTGGAGACTCCATCAAAGTTTAACTTGATAAACCCTGGATCTGGAGGAGACCAGTGTGAAGGGTTGCTTTTGGCCTGTGAACTTTAAGGTTTCCTTGAAAATTGTGGGTGGAAGTTGATGATCCATTTGTCCAAGATACACTTTTCCTGGGGAGGAAAAGACAAGTCCTCATCTTTCCAAGGCTGTAAGAGGATGGTTTCTCTGATGTTTTCATGTATGTGTTTCCAAACTGTCTTCTAATCAAGATGAGATGAATGGAATATTCTGTTATTTCATTATTTCCATATCTACCAGAGGATGAAGCCTGGAAGTAGCTTCTAGATATGTTTGAGGATAAGAGAATGAAAAGACGAGTCTCTCCATACTTCTATGGTTTCCTTGAGACCTTCTTGGTTTTGGTCCGTGGTGTGCATGATTAAAGTGCAATAGTACCAGATTTGCATACTATAGGAGCAAGGATTAAGAAAAGGATTTTGAGATTCTGAATATTTCTAGCAAAGAGGGAAAATGGAGGGCCCAAAAAATCCTCTTTTGGTGAGATTGTCCCAAGTGAAGATACCTTTATGCACGACAAGCCAGAGGAAGGTGCTTGTTTTTGGTCGGTTCTTGATTAACCATATTTTTTCCCAAACTTTCTCTTGGGGGAGAAGGTGTGAGGCTTTATTTATGTTGTACTATTCTTTGATGGTGAGGGTGCCCCTTGAGGAGTTCCCCATTAAAAGGATTTTGTCTCCTTGAAAAATTTTAAATTTGTTGGAGAAGGTTAACTCGTGCCAAGGATGAAGTCCACGTGTGTTGGAGTGTGGATTTTTGTGGAAGTGGAATTCCAATGATGCCATGTTGCACCAAGGGGGTCCTATTTCCAGTAGTCTGTGACTGTGATTAGACCCTCCTGTGTGGTAGGGGAACGAATATTATCTATAATGGAGTTCTCTACTAGGGAGGGCCATTGTTTCCATGAATCATGCCAAAAGTTAGTTTTCCTTTTATTTCGTACTTCCCATAAAGTGTGATCTACAATAAGAGATTGGCCTTGCTTTTCAATGTTCCAGAGGAGCCTGGAGTGTTTTCATTCCATATGATAAGTTTTTTTTCTACAATCTGTGGAACATATTTCTTTCTCCATAGTCGGGCCCAAAGGTATTTGGGTCACTTTAGCCATCTCCACCAAATTGTAGCACTGAGATATTTTTTGAGAATGGTTGGGTCCCGTAAGACAAGACCTCATTTTAATTTTGGTTTGCAGATCTTTTCCCAGTTGATTAGAGCTATTTTCCGCTCATTATTTTCCCCTTTCCATATAAATTTTGTTTGTAGGTTCTTGATGGTTGTAAGAATGAATCTGGGGGCCTCTAAAGAAAAGAAGGAATAAATAGGAAAGGTTTGAAGGACATACTTAAGGTGGATGAGGTGGCTGGGAAGGTTGAGCGAATGAAAGGTCTAAAATGAGAGTCTTTTTCCCATGGAGGAAATGAGCCCATCCCAAGAGTTGTTTTGAAGAGATTTATTAATAATTGGAATGACAATATATTTGGATGGAAGGGATCTACGCATAAATCCTACGATATTGGTAATATGAAGCTGAATAGGGATAGGGGTATTAAAAAAGAAGAGATGGGATTTTTCTCTATTAATGTCTATTCCTGGGGCTATGCATAAATTTTGAAGGATACATAGGATTCAAAGGGATTCACGAATGGTAGGGGAGCTCAACATTAATGTGTGATCAAAAAACTGGTTGTGGGAGATTGGGGGATCCATGCCATGAAGGGGGAGTCCAACTAGAGGTTTATCTGCAATGGAAGCTTTGATTAATCGACTAAGGCCTTTTTCTATGATGATGAAAAGTAAGGGGGACAGGGGATCCCCTTGCCATATTCCATGAGAGGGTTAGAAGGGGTGGGAAGGAATACCATTTATCAAAATGGAGAAGAAAGCAGAGGAGGTGATATTTAGAATCCGGTCTACCCAATCAGGGGCAAAGCCAAAACAAATAAGAACAAATTTCATGTAAGCCCAACTTATTTTATCAAAATATTTGGAGAGATCTAACTTTAATAACATACCTGGAGTGCCCAAACTCTGAAGAGAGTTTATTACTTCATGGCCAAGGATGAAGTTGTTGATAATTTTCTTTCCTTCAACATATCTTGAATGCTTGGGGGAAATGATGAGGGGAAGGAGGGGTTTGAGGCACCGAGCAATCACTTTTGTTAACAAATTATAAATTACATTGTAGAGAGAAATTGGTATAAACTGGTTAGGATGAGTGACTTGTTCTTCTTTGGGGATGAGGGTTAGGAAAGTGGAATTAAGAGCAAGGAGAACCTGACCAAAGATTTGAGAGTCCTCGATGATGTCCCAAACTTCCTCTCGAATCACGAGACAACAAAAGTAGAATAATTCCGCTATGAAGCCATCCAAAATGGAGCTTTTCCTTCAGGGGTGTCTTGAAGATATAGGTATACTTATTCAATCATGATTCATCTGGATAAATATTCCTTCTAATCTTGAGTTATGATATTGGGAATGTGTTGGGTGATCTTTTCTATGTCGGGAGATCTATCAACAGGGGGTTTAGACAACAGGTCTTGTTAATAAGAGACAATTTCCTGCTCGAGATCTTCATATTTTTGGAGAATTTTTCTTTGCTTCATGAACAAGTGTGTGATGCAATTGTTGTGTCTACATTGGATCGTCACCCGATGGAAGAGCTTAGTATTTTTTTCCCCCTCTTGAACCCATTTTATTAGGGATTTTTTCATCCACAAAACTTCCTCTTGAGACTACCTTTCCTCCAACTATTTTTTGAGTAAAGTTTCTCGTGCTTTGAATTCCTCCGTGAGGCCATGATTCTTGATTTGGATCTGGATGAGCTTAATTTGATTGTTAATATTTCCTTGGGCTTCAAAAATGTTCCCCAAGTTTTGTTTTTTCCAAAGCATAAGACGTTGCTTAAAATTTTTTAGTCGTTGTTGAAATCAGAACATTTTGGTACCATGAGAGATGGTAGCTTCCC